>WEDG01002776.1:57500-69532 GCA_017591395.1 Schistocephalus solidus | reverse complement strand
TATATATATATATATATATATAAACAAAGTCTACTGCACGCCATTTGAGGGTGGGCATACTAGTGGGTCAGCACCAGCACTCACAGTACCCGAGCTAACTCCATAAACCCAAAGATTCCACTGAGGGGTAAAGCTCGGCTTAACTAACCTTGTAAAAATCTTGAAGCGTGTCCTAAAGCCCAAGCCTAGGGAGACAGGTCTCTAGACCACAGAGGTTGGCAGATCCAGTCTCAAACTATCAAGGCGTGGAACACCAGCAAGAATCACGGTTACATGTCACCCTCACCCCGTCCGTATTCCCGTGATCTAGCCTAAACGCACCCCGTTACCCGGAGTTTTGGCCGTTAGTTACCAGCTCAAATTACAGTTAGATTAACAAAGCAGCAAATCAATGAAACATAATCCAGCCACTGTTGTACTGATAAACCTTGGCAGCCAGCCCTTATTTTATCCCCTTCAAGTCTGTGAGGTCTCCAGTTTCTACATGAGACTGAATCCATGCCAGGGTGCGGCCAAACCGTACTAAGAGGTCCGTACAATCAATAGGTAATTGGAGACCCTCTTCCAAGCTAGTAACAGTTAACACGAGTGAGTTAAAACTCCGGGAGCGTTACTTCTGAGGCTTCACGGTTGCCCTGTTGGACCTCCACCCGCACACAACATAGGTGATGGGTCGGAAGCGGCTGGAGCACGCAAGAAGGCAAATGCTTCTCCTTCTCAGGTTTATATATTTCCTTGTTAATAGCAGAGTATAAACCACTAAAGGTAATGCAGAGCTCCGCAGCCCCTTCTCACCACGGATGATGAAGTGTGTGTGTGTGTGGTTGTGCGCAAAACATGCACACCACTGGTGATATTTATATGCATATATATGTATATAGATATGTACAGTAGACTAAAGAGGGTGGGATGAAGAAACCTGAAATAAAGAGCCGCGGCTTCTTTCAGGACAAAAAGGGAGAGAAAATTTGTAGAAAAAATAAAGCTTGTCCATTTTGGGGAGAATGTGGTAAAGAAATAAAGTACAACGGCCCAGCGTTGTGGACATCATAAACAAACATGTCTATACGAGAAGAAGAAGCTCCCTATATATATGTATATATATATATATATATATATATATATATATATATATATATATATATATATATATATATATATATATTTCACGTATTACTGATTTTAAAAGGCGGTTGGCGGTGATGAAGGACAGGGGCAACGAAAGAAGTATAGGGAGGAAGAGAGGGTGATGGGTCGATGGCAAAGACTTGACTAACAAAACGGAAGCGTACACCAGAAGCAGCAATGCAGCCCCATAGTTACAGTTAGCATCACAGAACGATGCGCTGGGGCCGCCAAATCCTGATAATTATTATCGCCGTGCTGGGTTCGCTGGGAATCGTCATGAGTAGCAGTTCGTAGTAGCTCACTGGTCCTCGAGGCAAAAAAGAAACTGTACATGAGCAGGTGATTCCTGCGCTTGCTAATGTGCGTTTGAGTAAGGCGGTTTTGGTAGGCTTGGCCAAAAGTCCAGTCCCATTTCTCCTTTAGGACACCCAGGAGGCCGGAGGGGCTCCAAATGAAAGACACAGTCAATTTTTGCAGAACAACACACACAGCCATGATTTTTGTACGGAGCTGCAATAATAGTGCCTGTAAAAGAACGGGACACACACACACGCACTACCTCTCTCTTTCCATCTGTGAAAGACATCGTTGGCGCCATACCGAAAAAGGAGGTCAGTGAGGAGCAACAGGTATGCGTGAACGGAATGGGCATGGATAATACGAACATAAGGCGAGACCGACTTCCGAACTATCACCTGTGCGGTCTTTGGGTGGAAGAACGATGAGAAGTGGGAATAGATCTGTGCTTCGAATCTCCCTTGACGACCTCGTCGTCATTAAGCCATTTGGTGTAGAATGAGGGAGCCTGTGACTTGGCAGTGGGCTTCGGGGGCAGGCCAGGGAGAAGAGTACGACGGCCACTGAGTTGTGAAGCCGATACCGCCGGCTGAGAATCGACCTTCGGCGCAGACGGAATGTACTGGTGGTCGGCCGGAGTCACAGTGGTTAACCGGTGTGCAGCAGTCGCACCCGCCTCATTTGAAGACAGGTAGGGCCGCGTGGGGCTGTATGTAAGTCGACTTTCATCGGCCGGCAACGCACAACTCTCCACCGCGGACGTTCTCTCAGCCACATTTTTGTGGTTGGGACCCAGTGGATCCGGTAGCGATGTCCTGTGGGAACGATGTGCCGATGGCGGCGAAGGAAGAGGAAGCGATTCACGGTCAGTCTTTGAAACCGGACGGTTGCGAGACACTGATTTCCCTGTGTTTCCTGATGGCACCACTGGCGCTGCCAACATTATTGCCAGCGGTATACTTGCCATCCGATTTCTTGGGGGACAATAGAACCCGGTCGTCTTTGGATGAGGGACGGGATTCTCGAGCCTGACTCCTGCTTCGCGACCTGTGGTGGTGGTGTGAGGCCTTGAAAGTCCCGTTGTCAGAACCTTCACGTCTCCCAGTCAGCGAACGCTGCGGCGATTGGTCGGACATGCGCTCAATTGACTCCCGCTGTGAACGCTGTCTTCGTTCAGTTTCCACACTCGATACTGAGGCCTCTCGATCCTTCTCAATACTCCTTTTGGAGCGTTTGATGCTCAGCGGCTCTTTGTAGTCCACCGACGATGTCTCCACAACGTCGCGCGCAGTGATAAAGTCCGTCTCCTCCGAAGCCTCACTGACCCGCATTTTCTTTAGGCTTCTCGACTTTCGAGGTGCAGTCGTCGCTTCTTCTGCAGACGGAACGCACGACTTTAAACCAGCAGATGGAGGACTGCGTACTGGAGAGGACGAAACCACTGATTCAGCCGAGGGCTGTGATGAGGAAAAGGAGGGCGACTTGAAACGCTTGTGCTTCCGGACAGATTCCTGTTGGATAACTGTTTGTGGCAGGGCTGCAGGAGAGAGAGGAGGGCGCGGAGTGTGTGGCTTTTTGGATTTTTTACGCTTGTGATGTTGGCATAACGACGGCGGTGGCGGTGACTGCGCCAACTGCTCTGATTGGTCTGAGGAGGGAGCCGCACGTTTGCGTTTAGCAGAAGCTGCAGTTGGCGGCGCCGTCGTCGCGGCGGCGGACTGCGCAAGGGCCTCCGGGCAGTGCGACAGCTGAGCGACAAGGTCCCTACTTTGGCACAGTACCCCATCGATGTAAGCCAGCAGTGAGCTTATGTCAGCAGTTGGAGCCACAAACACTGGTGGAGTGGGGTTGGAGAAGAGGGCAGGAGAGGAATTGGCGGCGGGTGAGGTACTGTCAAGGGCACAATTGAAAGTAGAGTACCGATCTGTCGCTAGATAGGTCTCAGATTCCGTCCGACTTGTTACTGCCTCGTGTGCGAGAGTGGCGACACGGTAGAACTTCAGCAAGTGTTGAACAGTCGTAATCGGCAACGTACACAGACTGTTTTCTAGCAAAGAAGAGAAAACATAACGGATCAACGAAGGCAGAAATACATTTCAGATCAGTCATTAAATACAAGGAAGCCTCTTAGCCACAGCCAAATCCAAGTGGTTTTGAATAATTTATGAAAAGCAAACAGGAACCTGGGAGAGTGAAAGCCCGATTCCCTACCAAAATGGCCCAAACTATCGTTATCGTCATTAGCTAAGGACATGGCTTTGAGGCCATCGACAAAGGTTGATCCACGGGAACATACCAAAAGAGGATAGCCGATCAAGAACTGATAGGGAAAGTGAGAAGGCATAGATCATCCCCCAAGTAAACGATCCAACTGGGTCTTGGCAGCGATTGAACGAAATGTCGGGCTACAGAAGCCCGATCGTCAGAGGGATTCTACCCACACAGTCGAACAGGCAGCATGACCAAATCTGCTCAAAATCGTTGAGTTTTCCATTTTCAGACCATTGACGTCAGTTTAACAGTTTTTACCCATCTAATAGGTTCCAGCACGGACAGGCAAGACTCACCGTGATGAGTGCCCATCAGGTGTTTGTGGAAACTGTGGTAACAATTCGAGTTGTCAACCTCGGAAATTTATAATCCCCTTAAGGGATTTTAGATAACTGAAACCAGATTAAAAACAGTGCTGGAACAACAGATTCTCGAAGCGGCTACTACTCTCTCGCTAGGTAGTCAATGACAGCGAGAGAAAAAAATGTGCATTTAGGACTCAGGAGTAAACGCAAATCACATAATCCTTAATAAATTGCTGTGCGCCGTTCCGTCACCGGCTGGGACATCAGTCAGGGAACTGTTTCAACGCCTACAGGCACAACAACTCATAAACATTAATCCCTCCAGAGTTCAAGACGGTGGAACCAATTTGGTGAAGGCAACTTGGTTGGAGATACGGTTAATATTAGCCACCAAGAGGACACACTGTACGTCTACCTGGAATTATGGCAAACATACCTGTCAAAAAAGTCTGACAGAACGCCAAAGCAGCAAGGCCGTATTTTTAAATGTACAAGAGACAGTGACTGAATAAGCGCCAGTTACCCGCGCTATCATGATTGAATGATTTGAAATCTTTTGTTAAAGTCACACGAAGAGGTGAGTTTGAAGGACTGTCAGCCAGGAAGTCATCATCCAGATTCATGCCTCGGAGGAGCTCGTCCGCCTCAATCTAGAAAAAAGTAACAAACCACGACATAGATAAGAATTTTGATAGGCCTCAGGGGGTCATCTCCAGAATAACATTGCCGATAAAGATAAAAGGAAACCGGAATTACCACTTCCGGCTTATTAGCCATAATCAGTCAGCCATAACCAACCAAGGTCATGCGACCCCCAGGGTTCAGGGTTGGAAGTCCAGCGTCGTACCATTGAGGCTCATTGACCTCTCGGTTGCGACCCTTCAAATTAACAATGGTAGACGAACGCTCGTTACGGTACAGACTCGTCCCGTCGTACCTCAGGACTCAAACTAGAACCCTCACAGGCAGTAATACAGCGCCTGGTATTATAGACAGAATAAAATTCCCAACACAGACAAGGGAGACAGGGATTACAATTTCTAGCGTATTAGCCAGCCATACCCAACCCTCGATTATGCAACCCCTGACGCTCGAACGCGCGATCTGTTTGTTCGACGGCCAACGCCCTAACCGTTGAGACACGGGTTCGTTGTCCTGTCAGTTGCGATTAGGTTGTGCTCTTTCTATAAATAAAAGCGTTTTACGTTTATTGCTCGCGCAAAGACGAGGTTATGCTTTCTAGAACTTCGATGATTGGCGATCTTTCAGTTTGAAGAGTATCCGTGCATTGGTTGTAACAAAACTACATATCAAGTATTTGTTTTCAAAACTTTATGTGCCTCTCCATTTTGCCTAAGGGATCCGCTGGTCTTCAACAACCATTTCAATAGACATGGATCCCGGCGTACACGTTGTGAGCGGCAAACTAAACGAAGGATCAGGCCAACATCGCAAAAGGCAAAAAATCACGAATTTTGTTGTCTCAAAAACCCTACGTCGAGTGCGAAGCCGAATAGTACAACTAAATGAACTTTTTCCAGTTATCACATCTTCTTCCTCTAAACTGACTCCCAGAACTCACCTACTCACTTCTATCGGCAATAACGTTAACGTCCACCTAGACAATCTGATGTGCAGACGTGGTTTCCTGGCAAACAGCCATTCCTCGAAATTATACGAGTTTACACGCCTTTCGCGCACAGCGATAGCTCGGATTTTTAGTGTTAACATTCAGTCTTGAGTAGAAATGGTCACGGTCAAAGGTTTCCGACCAAAATTGCCTACAGTTGCAGTCAAGAGCTGTGATGTTCCTTCGGTAATTCGACCTGTACGACTCGCGGTGAGAAACTCTAATGGATTGTGCAAATTCAGCCTGGCTCTTCGTCAGCAGTGTGTGCTCGTCGCAAAGACCTAATAACAGCCAGTAGTGACAGCATAGCCTGAACACGCCCCCAACAACAACAACAACAGAGCATACTAAAGGAGCTGGCGTACTACAATAAAAGTTCTGTCAGCGGCACGGAATACTCAGCGAGCAAAAGGGCTGGGTTGTCGGCGAAGATGACAAGGATGAATAAGTCACCTTATGCCGCTGGGGAGGGTTTATGCTCTGTCAACGCGAAGGAGGAGACACGGTCAAGAGCTTTATTAGTCTGACGTTTCAGATTCTCACTTGAAACATCAACGTGGAGAAAGGAACAGAAAAGTTATGACTCCACGGATTGCGCATTACACAGCATCACTTCAGTCGATTGCCATCACCCCCCAAAAACCCGTATGTGAAAAGAGTAGTTGGACACACTGTCATCGATTCTGAAAATAATGGCCCACAGCAGTGCGTTCTAAAACGCGGTTACAACTGCCAAACCCGCGCATGGCTGACGTGTACAACGCAAAAAGGCCTCTTCGTCTAAGGAAGAAGCAGATACGTCTGAACAAGTATGCTGAGTCATGTAACGGCGCGCGTCGTAAATGTTGCATCTTAGGTTCCGCATACTGCGACTTTAGGTAAAGATTTATTGTACGACCCTACTAACGAACACAATCGATAGGTGGGTGTGTAATACGGGAACGCTGGTAATGGGTGTAGGGCGGTAACGCGTTGGCAATGAAAATACATTTATACACCCACCACCATCGTTCAAGTGAGCTGTTTTTTTTAGAACTGAATTCGACGGTATTACAGACCGACCTAATCCTAACCCTGCCCATTGTATTCTTTAGGGTTAGTGGGGTCGCACAATAAGCTTCAGAGCGCATTCGCTGCAGAGCAGTATTTCAGTGGATAAAAATAGGGGACGTGAATTATTCGAGGGAAAAGCAGTCATAATCTGTTTATAACCGAAGCTGTGGGCGCTGGTGGCGTCACGTGCTCCTCTTGTTCTCGATCGATACGCGTCAGCTTTGCAAGTCGCCCTAGCAGCGACCGCGTTCGCTGATCAGAGCTTTCCTGGCGCACTGGGTATCAAAAACCCACAACCACACCGTGACTACGACCCATTTCAAGTGGCGTCGTCATTTCACTTCCCCTCTCGGCAAAGCGAGCGAATACGAACGGCAGAACACCCCCAATCAGGTCATTCAGAATACAAGAGTCGAACACCGGAACTCAGGGCCTAGCTACCACACACACACACCTCTCTCCCTCCGACCGTCTTAGTCTGACGAGGTCCACCGTGTGCCACACAAGGGGAGGGTGCAGGGACTGCGACTTGCGCGACCGCAGCCGCCCTACCTGGCTCGGATCCCACAGAATGGGAGTGCCACATTAAGGAGCCATTGCAGCCTGAGTTTCAGTCCACCAGTCAGCCACTCCACACACTGGGTTGACCGCGCGGCCCGATTTATCCCGTCAGTTGGCAACCTTTCAAGCCACTGCTTTTAGCGCACCGTGATAGCTTCAAACGCGTCAGATAGTTTTTTCATGAGGCAAATGCGCTTCGTCATCGATCCCACTCCACCCCTATTCCCAGGCACAAGTTACCAACCAACTAATATTTTCTGGGACACCAGGGCGGGGTCCTAAACAGAATAAATCCCTCCATAGGGTGTTATTCATTCTTGTTAACAGTGTGTTGTTTTGATTGGGTCATTTGAGACATTTAAACTAGTCAATGTGAGCAAACATTTTAATAGGAGATTCGGGGGTTTCGGCGGTTATCATGTTTTCCCAATTTGAGCTGACTGTCAGCAAAACTTGAGTTCGTACATGGGAACGGGTAAATCATTTAACTCTGAAGGGGTTCGGAAGCATACTAAGCTATGCATAACTGGGTATTTGGGAGGCGTAATTATTCCGTAAAATGGTATTGGCAAATGAGACATTTATGACAGGAAACGCTTGCCAATCAGTAATACAGCATTAGTCAATGATAGTTTTTATTGATAAACGAACCGTCAGTTCGGTAAGGGGCATCCTCTTAACTAGGATGACAGAACGGTGATGCACAAGATCGGCTGAAACCTAGACTCGTTGGCTTCAAGATCGAAAGCGCATAAGGCTTTTAACTAGATAAAGTTAATCGTTCTTTCTGAGTAACCAAACAGCATGCATAATTCGACAAGGCCGAGCAAAAAGGATGATAATTGAAATGCTTTTCGGTGCGATGCTTGATGGGCAATCAGTGGTAAACCAACAATTTTACATAAAACGGAGGCCATACAGTTACAGGACCGCAAATAAAACAGACCTTTTCACGCAGACTGTTAGTCCTCTGAAGGTGCATCTGGTATTCCTTGTAGCGAATAACAGAAGCAATGCGAGGCAGAGCTGAGTACCAGAGACTTGACCACTCTGGGGCACCCAAATTGCTGACGCCTGCCTGCGAGGGCGAGGAGAGTCCGGGCGCTGGGGGCAGGTTCGGCAGTTCGGTGGCGATTCGGGCTGCCGCGGTGCGCGCTCGCCGCAACAGCTTTGCTTCGGCACGTCTAAGTCGGTTGGCTGTCGTGCGGAGGCATTCTACAACCTGATTATAGATGCCCGTCACGGTGCTGACAGCGTTGGCGCCGTCCATCGTCGCAGAACAGTTACTGGCCGCAGAGGAGTTCTTCTGCTCGGCTACGGAGGTCTTCTCCAGGAGATGGGCAGCAGCTATAAAATGGCGTGCCGATGAGAGCATCTTCTCCGGATAGACGGTGAAGTCACGAAGACGGAAGAGGTAATGCAGCAGGGTTTTAGTGCCGTTGCCGCAGCGACAGACAAACTGCTTAGTGAGATCTTTGTCCGCGGCTGCTGAGGAGCTGTAGGTACGAGTCTTATTGCCAGTTGAGGTTGCATTTACAAAATCAACCAGATTATTCCAGCATTGGGTAGCCTCGTCCTCCAACTGTTCCGCCTCGCTCAACTGCTTCGCTGCGGTGCTTTCCAAGAAACTAAGTAACACGGGGTTGAAATTAGGTTGGAGGTAGAAAAAAAGGCAGATGTGTGCAACAAAGACACTTCTAATGAGAAACTGGCGGCGATCACCGTCCCCAGGCACATAGAGACTTCATTTGGGACTTTAAGGACGCGAATGACTGACGGTAAGCGTTGGGACAAACTCAGCTATTTAAACTGTTCTCTGGGTGACAGATGTGAAACAAAGCTTACAGCGCATAAATCCTGACAAGCACAAGCGACCTACGACATAAGTTAACACGACGAAGATCACAAAAATATTCCTCAGCGGTCATAAACGTGGCTATCTGGAGCACTAGGTAATATGTCATTACCATAGGGGTTGAATCACCGTTTGTTTCGAATGTTTATATTCGAGCAGGAATTAGTAGTAGCCGTTTCTGAAGGTGTAGCTGCGAAGACGGCGAATATTGAACTGTGATTTGGTATTTATTGGGCACTGATAAATTGTCGCAAAACGGATACAACTGAGCTGCGAGCACGGAGAAACGTATTTAATATACGTTAGCGGCGCTAACAGACGCACCACAAGATCGGTGCCCACGAAGCTGTAATAACTTCAACGTCACTAGTGTTAAAGTTCAAATCCCAGGCCTGACCATCACCTGCAGTTGGGAATATGACTGTATCAAGTAAGTTAGAAGAGGTGATTTTAGTCCCTTAGCAACCCTCGTCCGCAAGCCTTTTGGATTGATTGATTGCCCGTAGCTACCTGATTGTCTTAGAGGATATAGACCAACACAGTGCATGCTTTGTCCTGCGGTCACCTCGAAACTTTGTCGCGTATGGCCAGGCGGCACAAATTAGTCATAGAACGCAACAACAGCCTGACATGAACGTGGAGACTGATAGCTGTTTCACGATTGCCAGCAATCGTCAGCACGCAAATGGAGATGCGGGGGTAACCTCGGTAGCTGAGCCGTCTAAGACTTCGATCCCTGATAGCATGTCGGAAAGTCAAATCAATTGGGAAAAGCTTCAAGATCTGATAAAGAAAGGGCTCGCTAACGAGTGGCAATAACTACGAAACGTTCTTTTATGCATCCGCATTCTCTGTTTCTCGTTAGTATGTAATCGAAAAGTACCGTGTGGATTCCAGAGAAACTAATCCCCGGTCGATGTGAGAGGCATGATTAAAGCAAGCCCCATTCAATAACAGATTGTCATCGTCAGCCAATCATGGAAAATGTTTCACGCGAAAGCAACGGGTAAGCACGGAAAAATTACACCGATGCACACAGAAAAGAGGACTGTCAGATAGACGCACACGAGCTTGTCTCTAGGTTGTGAAGGTCGTGCTGGGCTGGGCAGTGCAAAGGGAACCAACACAGATGATGTTGCCACCGCCGCAGGACCTCCTTACGAGGCAGCATGAGCGTAGACAAACACACGAGGTGCTGCTGTGACGGAGCTTCCATGAACCTACCGGCGAGCATGTACGTGTACAAGATACCGATGCACGTGCACACGCACGTACGCAAAAACATGCGTTTGATGCTCACGCGTCAATGCCCATACACACACCCTAGCTGATCATGTAGCACTTAGTGTAAGACAACTAGCAGGCCAACCAAAGGTAGGCATTAACCCCAAATCCAACTTTCATGCCGCTCTCCATTTGAACATCGAGAAAGGACGGGGGAGGTGATGGTTATTTCGAAAAAAAGTTCCAAATGCTATGAGAGGTGCAGTGGCTAACAATAATTAAATTCGGCTAAAACTATAAGGTAAACGAGTGATACCTTGAATTCCTCAGGGTCAGATTTACTACTCACATCTATCCCATCGGATCTGGCAAGCAATGATATACGCCAATGGCTCTAAAAGAAGTAGAACGAAACGAGGGGATCTCAAAACGTTGAAAATTTTATGCAACTCCTTACATTCTGGCAACGAAATTTTCACATTCAACGGCAGAAAATACAGGCAGATCAAAGAAACACCCGTGGGTTTCGAATATCCAGTCTTGTTTCAGAATGGTGTAAGAGATGGAAAAGATTGCTTTCGGCCTGTGTTTTGACGCCGGTGCGTGGCCGACACGTTCGTTATCATTGATAAGGGTAGGCTATCAGACCTTCAGGACCTGCTTAACGACATCATCCACGACATTCAGATCACAAAGGAATGAGAGAATGCCCAATAGTTGCCTTACCTTTAAGTCCACATCACGCGCAGACCACAGTGTACAGTGAAGTCTGACGGATTTCATGAGTTACGACCCATTACGCGAAATCAGTGCACGCTGCGTCCACCAAAGTTTTACATTAATAAATAACCGATCGTTATGAAAAAGAAGGCCTTTTGTGGTTTACAAATTAATATAAAATTGTCTATGAATACTAATTTTGTAGAAAAGGTACGGATTATGAAAATGTGAAAAATCGACCTAGTTGAGTAAACTGAAGTTGTACATGTATAGGAAGCCTGTCCATGCAAGTAAACGAGTGAATAAAGCAGAAAAAGCCGAATTAATTTTGAAAATAGTCTTTTTAAGAGTTTTGCACAGATATATTCCTCTAGATTAAGCGCGACGTAAAGTATGGCCGTCATCAAGCAGCCTAACATTAAAGTGTATATTCCGACACCGTTTCACTAAAATTGGTAGTTTTTCTTCCGTTTGTACATTGTCTAAGATGCGTTTGACCAAGGCAAGCAGATTTTCGCTTGATTACACCGATAGAGACGTCACAGGAATATAATATTTCATTAGCTTACATGTTCACAGGCCGGTCATTGACTAACAAATTTAAATAGAATATGCAGGTTCAATTGTAAACGTACCATTTAGTGTACATAGACATGACTATTCTATGGTTAAATTTCTCTGTAACTATTTCGGGTTTTCTATTACGATGAGTTTCAGATAGTCTGTGAAATTGGGGTGAATTCTTTACGATTTTCAGTGTCTTCAGTCGACTGCCCATAGATGTACATTCCGTTCGATGTGTTTGGTAAAACCTTCAGGATAAGATATTTCTTAAAAGCATTTACCGAAGTAGCGACTTTCTAATGCAGACGACCGTCTTGGTTATAGTTGCAGACTAACTTAAACATGAAAACCCGCTGCCTTGAAAAATGAACGTCCACAACAAAAGCCGGGAAAATATATGCCTATAATTAGTTTCAAAACTTTC
>WEDG01002776.1:0-52500 GCA_017591395.1 Schistocephalus solidus | reverse complement strand
GAAAGGCGAGTTGTCCATTAGCCTTTAAATTCAATTTCTGGAAATGTAGAGTTTAGGTTCGTGTCGGAAACAAAGTTATAAGGAGTGTTTTTCTAATTTAAGATATGTCGTGCTATCGTGCGGGCTCAAAACACACATAAACAGAGCTATTCCTCCGATGCCTTTACAAATCTATGTGAAACGTGGTGGCCTTCACCTCAGTTGCTAGCATAAACTATGTGCTGGAAAAACTAATAATGACAGGTTAGGTACACGTCACATGCAGCTGTCTCACGTGGTTCTGAGTCAATCAAGGTTCGACTTGGCGCCGATTTTGAAAAGAATTTTCGTGGAGAATGCTTGGCCAAGCAGTCTTCCGAGAATAGAAGCTATTTAAGACCCCAAATATGGCTATAACATCCTGAAATCACAGAGTCAGTGCAGCAGACAAATTTGCAATCTTATACATCAAAAAATAAAAAAGTACACATTAGGGTGACTTGTACTAAATAGCGCAGAGGGGGGAGGGGGCGGGTAGAATGCGTTCAGTGGCACCTGCAGAACTCTATTTGTACGCAATGAGAGAATAAATTTTGTGGCGCATGAACATGAAACTCGCAGCCGCATTTCTCATGTGCCGCGTACAAATTTTCGAAAAGAGTGGCCACCCAAGTTTCTCTACGCCACCACCCTGACCCCCCACCTGAGCAGGATAATGTTGACGATGGTCGGGGTGAAAACTTCATCACAAACACCAACAAAAAAACGCAGGGGGGAGAGTTTAAGGTGCAAACGAGTAGTTTAGGCTATGGATCAGGACGACAGGACCGCCTGCTAGTATAGCTGTAGTTTAACCCGTGTCTACATGCCGTCTGTGGTGAAGTCGCCTTCAACGAAGATCAGCTACGAAAACAGTAGGCTCTGAAGTCGGAAGAATAAGCAGTCGTGGGCTATAAAAGTGACTCCTTAGAGCGAGGCTGGTTCCGATTTTGCAAGTGGTATAACAAAAAAGTGGTACAGATAGACCGAGTAAAAAAATTTTGCTAGCCAAACAAAAGCGGAAACTCAACTCGCAACACGAGGTTGTTCTTTCAAGCATTAAGAAAATGACCTTACCTACGTCGTGTAGCCTCTACACTCTCCTGATTGTGCTTAAGGACTCTGTGTAGGCAGTCTTCAAGCGATAATTTTTCCATCGAATGACAAACAGCAGTTGCGTGAGAAAAGAGGAGAGGTGAGGTGCCGACACAGGACTCTGTGACTTCAGGCGTCGCCTGTTGAACTGCTAGCGACGGGGAAGTGCATGTGGAGGTGCAGATAAACGGTCGGGGCGACACTTGAGTGCAAGAGGCGGCAGTGAGTGTCTCCGACTGGACTGCAGTATCGGTCACTTCGGGCGCAATCACAGGTGCAGGCGGTAGGAGCGAGGGCGAGGTCGCGGTGGCAGCCTCAGTGGAATGACCGGTCTCTGTGGAATCAAGGGGGTGGGTGGGTGGAATGAGGAGGACAGCGGTAAGAGGTCGGATCGTAGGCGTGGTGGTGCTAGCGGCGGTATTAGAGCTAACACGCAGACTGCGCATGACAAAACGGAGGGCAGACAATTTATCCTCATATGATGCAGCATTGTTTCGGGCAGACCGCAAGAGCACCCTAGGAAGACGCGAGCATATGTCAGTTGAAGGTAGAGGTGCGGAAAGGACCCAGGGAGCCGAAGGCAGAGAACGCAGAGATGGAGAGTCAGTTCCCGCGGTCGGCGTCGGTGACTGCTTCGCGGCCACTGCCACCTCCTCGGTTGGGGCCTCGGAAGGTGCGGCTGTGGAGGAAGAGGAGGACCGCTCAGACCGCGTTTGCTTGCTGCGTGGTGGAGGCATGGACAGGGTAGCAGTAGCAGAAGTAATCGGACTGCTTTCATTCCCCACTTTGTTATCACACTGCAAGGATTTCTTGGGCAAACTATCAACCCCTTCCTGGGTCTTGGGTGATAGAGGTAGGAGTTTGACCTCCTCAGTGGAGGACACACACGCTCTAGTATCAAGCTCTGCGTGATTGCTCTTCAGTGAGCACCTTTCACTCGAGTGTTTTGGGCTGTTAAACTTGGCGAACGTTTCCTCATTGAAAGACAGTGTGGAGTGACGATGGTAGTTTCTGGGGCCCAAGCCCGTCCTCGAGGGCTTTTTCCGTCGGTCTTTTTGAACCGAGGGCACTGGGATTTGGGATGGGGGTATATCATCAAGTGAAAGTGGGGAAGACGCAATCCTAGAGTCGATCTGAGACCTGGAGTCTTGCGATGATACTGCCGCTGCTTTCAGTCTTGGACTAGAATAACTCGGCGGAATTTCGCCGTTGATAGGGGACTGTGGCAAGGTGATATACAGGGACCAAAAGGCAATTTCCTGCGCAGACTCGGACCCTTTAAAGGCTTGGATGCGTCAAGATCATTGTCAGTTTGTTGCGAAGTGTCCAATTCTCCGCTCTCCATCTGCAGTTCACTGTCGTTATCAGTGAAGGAGAGGCTTTCGGCGCAGATTGAGGGCAACAGGTTAAACTGCTGGCGCAGATCCAGAATGGCATCGGCCTTGGCCAAAACCTGGCGGACGTAAGTCCGAGAGGTGGCCGCGGTAGATGACGTTCTCTTCTCCCCGTCCGCTGAGAGCGGCGGTGGCGGCGGCGACGACCTAGAGTTGATGTCGAGGCCGTCAACAGGATTGGGAATGCTACCAACAGAAGTGGAGTGCACCATATTCTCCTTGTTGCTCTGCTCCTGTGTGCTATCAACCAGGGCACAGTTAGCACGCTGTTTGCAGGTGACAAGGGTTCCAGCGGTGGATGAATTAAGTATCTTCACCGCCGGGGGACTGACAAGCTTGCCGGCTGCGGCTCTAAGACCGGCTGCAGCGGACTGTTTGCCATCGGGGAGAGGCAGCCGGCTGTCGCTGAGATCGACTGACCTAGCGGCAGAGGGGCTGACACTGGAGTCCTCCGGCCCTCGGTGTTTTAACCTAGGTAGAATAATATAGAAATAGTTAGCGGATAAGTCTGTATTTTGTGGCATAACCGCGTTCGCAGGTCTAATAATTTGACGATTAGTGGAGGGGGTTGACAACACACCGATTTGATGACAACAAAACAGGGCAGTATCACAGCCCGTAAAACTGAGATATCATCGGATTGGTGAGACCCTTCGAAGTAAAGCTCCCAATTTGACATCAAGATTTGCCGGCAGAAAAGGCACCAATTGATACCCGTCTGGAGTGAATAAGGGTTACCTTGCTCTCCGGCTGGTTCGTACACTACTAGCTATTTTACGCATCTGCGCGCTTTTTTTCTTCGAGAAGAGAGTAATCTAAACTGAGTTTTACTAAACGGAACTTGCCGCACTTGAACATGATTTTTTATCCACGTAGAGTTAGGGTAAGCCGAGCGTAAAGCAAGCAGGTTATTTTTTAGAAAACCAAAGGCTTTATCGATTTTAAAAATTCAGATTGGCAAGCCTGTGTGGTTTTATGTCTTAAAACCAAGTAAACACGTTTACTGGCAATCCGCTGTTTAAAAGTCTCCGCGTTTTTCTGCCCTAAGCAAATGCTCTTACATCTTACTGCGGAACCTCCCCACACATAAAAGCTGTTAAATTTAAAGAATGTGGCAAGATGCGTCCTTTTTATTAAAATTCTGCTAATGTGCCATTTAGAAACGGAAAGGACAGAAGATTAGCATTTATGCGGCCACTCTGTTGTGCATGTGTAATCTAAGGATAGTCTAAATTCATCGTACTCCCACACCAGAAGTACCTATAAAAATTGACGAAAGAAAATTCCTTTTAATATACACAAAATAGTGTGCTTGCGATTGCATCTGACAACTCTATTTACATTTATTAGTCTCTGACCCGCCGGTCAACATGTGATTTTATGAAGAATTTTATTCCTTGGACGTTCCGTACAAGTAGTAAGTAACAAGTACGTCCCTACCGGGGAAATCGAACGAAAGCCTGTTTGCCTTAGTCAACAGTATCTACAACAATGGAAAAACGGAAACCCTGTTGGAATCTATACGCAAACTGTTTGCTAGGAGTGATAATTGACGTTGCACTTATTCTTGGTGGATATTTAAGAGCAAACTTCACTTAAGAACTAATTTAAAACGTTATTCTACTTGTGCTGATTTATTTACTAGTTATTTTTGCATGGAAGGCTTTGTCTACATTTAAAAAGTAAGTTTACTTAGTTACAGCGATTTCTGACGCCTCATGCATTTTTCGCTTTTTTAAGAAGCTGGTGTTTATAAAGAACGTAATATTACTCTTGTTTAAAATTCGTATTAAGTCCCTTATTATTAATTCAGGGTTTTGGTCCATTAGCTGGTGCCAGTTTGTGAGTGATGAGCAATAGATCGTAAATTTCCGCATTATGCAAGAGATAGGTCACATACTGTAAGTTTATTTAAAGCAAGTAGTCAAATACGATGACAACGGTACCTACGAGGAAATCGTGGAAAATCTTTGTTTCGAATGCGGACAGTATTCAAAACATGAAGCAAAGAAAAGAACCATCTAGGTTGGAGGTACTAAGACTATTGAAAGAGATTATCAACTACAGTGAACAGACTAGACACATTCTTGAATCGCGCATGAACGAACATAAATTGGCTGAGACGGAGGAATGAGGTACCACAAGGGACTGCCCACACCTATGAAACGGTTCAAAAGTTTGACTTCACAACCACAAAGGTAATCACCCACGCCATAAGCAAGACAAGCCGAGAATGGATTGAAGCCTGGGCCTCGGATGAGAACTCGTTCAATCAAGTTATCGAGCTGGCGTCGGCATACAGACCCCGCTGCAGTTCGGTTCAAACTGGCGTTAGTGGTGTTTGATCGGTCCCTTCCTCCACATAACGGTTGCTTGGTGTTTGCCGCTTTCATCCCTGACGATGGACTTCAGTACGAAGCCGAAAGCTCAGATGAATAAAGACGAGAGTTCAGCGAGCGAACAACCTTCTTTAATTATCAACAGTCGTGAAACAAGCACGAAAGTGGTGTTTTAGAACAAAGATAGCGCCTAAGGAAAACGTGAATTTTAAGAGGCGGTCAGATGAACAGTTGGTTATCAGCATTGTTACGACAAACGCAGGATCAAAAACAAACATCCTTAACCAAAACTCGTCCGCGCTTTAACCTCCTCCTCCTACCCACCCTAGCGTCGCCAGACCTTAAAGGCCGGACGGTTCCTTTGTCTTGGGAAACGAGCACAAAGGGCGGCGTCGAGAGAGTTAGACAACGCCCCAGGCAACAGGGAGACATTTCCTGAAGGACTGCAACAAAATAACCCCTAGGAATTCGCCATTCGATAGGGTGAGTTAACATAAAAATGATCGAGGAAATGACGCACTGACAAAGACAAAGTAGTGTAGATTAGTATGAAATTAGCGCTGGGGCGGCCGCAAGTAGCCTTTCCTAGGGGAGAACAAAGAAGGCGCGAGCAAAAACCTAGCAACGAAGAATAGAGGACCAGAGCTGCCATTGCAACATTCGAGCGGCGTGGAAAGCAGAGGAAGTGTGGGTGGGTTATGGTCATCAGCCGACAGATGCATCAGTAATTGTAATGACATTTAAAATGACTCATTCAGTTAGCTCCATGTTTTGAGTTAACCACAAGACGACTGACTGACTTCCATCGCAGATTACCGGCGGCAGACTACGTCGAAAACGAGGAAGGATGTAGGCCAGAGCCGCAAACCGCTGGGCCGGAAATATTCTCAAGATCAGGTACCTCCTTTTGGCGTTCACCTTAACGTCATCTCCAACCGGGGTCAGGCTGGGGTGAGATAACGCTTCGCAATTACCTCACCTTTAGGTGAGTATAGCCGGTTACCGAGCCACTTCAGTCAACTGGCGAGGGCGCAGTTGACTGACTGCAGCACCTGAAGTCTGTAGTTGTTCGCAAGAGACACGATCGGCGACGAATTTTAACAAAACGGTGCAGAAACCATTCATCGAGCACGCTCGGGCGCCATGCGTCACAACGGTGGAAAAGGAGCGTCCCTATGAACGTTCTATATGCTTAAAGGACGATCTCCCATTTGATTTGAAGTTCATACTGAAGGGTTCCATTAATTTGAAAACCAGACTTCCTTAGCTGGTCCGATATTCGACTTTGCCTTTACCCTGCTTGTTTGACAGAGAGTTCGAGGCAAGGCAGAAGTTAGTGACGATTTTGAGAGCCACACTGTGTATCGTGACCAGACATCTCCGAGCACAAAAGTTGAAACGACCACTTTTTGCAACGACTTCATTCATAACTGTCTTTGTATCTACCTGGGATCGCGCGAGCTGCCAGCTAGCAAAAAAAATAATCAGTTCAAGAACGCAGCCGGCATTGTCAAAATCTGCATCATGAGTAAGGCGGAAGAGACGGTTGACCGGCCACCACCGCGAGCCCGAGGGCACACCTGCGGATAGCGGATCCGACTGCTGACAAACGTAAAACAACGAGGACTAGTGAAGGTGCGAATATCGATCATCATCCAACCTGTTCACAGTGAGCCAGGCTTACTGTCGCCCACCAACTACGCAGCATACTACAGAGTAAACGGCTTGCATTTTTTAGTAAATATTTCCAAAGAAAGAGCGCATATGCACAGACAGCAATGCGTTCACCAACCAGTACGGCAAAACTGCGCCCTCCTATCGGGCTCGTCGCCTGTGTATATGTTGCGTGAGGGGAACGGTAGTCCTTTCAGTTCGATGGCGGGCGCCCGGTTAGCGGCCGTTACCGGTAGCACTGACGATGACACCGTCAGTGGCCAAACTGGCAAGCCAGGCATGCGTATCCACATGCGACGCGCTCGTGGAGATCAGTCAGCTGACACAAGCGCGACATATCTCCCCCGGCGTCACGCACGCCATCCCAAGTCCGCGATTCCGCTGCAGACAGGGGGAGGTACCGGTTCGATTTGGCAGGTGGTCATAGGTGTGTATGTGTTTACGTGCGGCAACCGATAGTGACGGCGCCACCTAGAAAGCATACGTTCCCAGTCCGAATGATACAACGTCGTCGTCGTAAGCATTGGCTAAAGCTACTGCCACGATGACACCCAGCTCGGATAGGATGACCGACAGTGGCAAGATGAACCGACTTGCACAGTTCAAGCTAACAAATGGGCAAACACGACTGGTGTATTCGCAGTTGTATTCACCTCATTCATGTGCTAAGAAGACAAGGGGAGTCATTTTATCCGCTGGAACGTGTGCATCATCAGGGATGCGAGCACATAATTACTACCTACGTACATCCTATCAGACGACGGCATTGTCATCGACTAAGTCGGAAATGCAGTAATTCAGCAGTTAAGGCACCAGGATCTGACACTGCTAAGTACCCCTCAACGGTGGTGTGTTCAATAACTCCAGCAGACATTGGGTCAACTCTGCAAACCAAAAGAGGGCAAATAAAGCGCAAATGACGAGGAACCCTGCCCTTTCAAGTATGCCCGAGAAGAGTGCTCCAATGTAGATAGCGAGGACGTATCCTGTGACCGCCTTTAAGGCATAACGTACCAGCTGACAGACCGATAATCCTAAGGAGCGCCTGCGTGGTATTAGCGGCACCTAGGCTAAAAAATGCACAGTACAAACATAGGTGCCCCTGTTTCGTAATTTCCTGATCGCACTCTACGGGGTTAAACACGAAAGAATGCCTGTTACACAGACCAGCTAAGACCTAAATCGCGAAAAACCCAGCAACTGGCAGGCATCCGCGCAAGACGCTGTGGTAGACGCTGTCGTAGACACAATTGCTTGTGATCAACTCACGAAAGCATGTTCTAACAAGTCTGAAAGTTAGTGGCAGCTTTGGAGATAGTTTTGGCTTTGGATGACGAACCCATACCTAGAACACGTAACTTCCACAAAGATCAGGATAACCACAAAAATTTTGAAAACGTGGCTAGCCCGTTGGTGATTAACCTGAGCTAACTCTAAAATAGACACACTTACGTCTGGCATACAGAAGAACGAAAAAGTAGCGGCAGTATACCGAATGTAAGGGATTGGATATGACAAACAGGTAGCCCAATACAATACCGAAGGTACTGGATCTCTGGTTAAACGATTCGAATAGCAAAGTTCAAGGGGAATTCGCCTTTCGGGGAAATCGGTGCTTGCGCTGCAAAACCAAGCGTTTTTCAGGGTACAACCGTAACAAGTTCTGAAGCACGGGTACGTCAGATGGATGAAAACAGATTCCCAAGCTGACCTCGTCCAGCAATCTAGCACAACAAGCAGAGACAAATTAGAAACTGTGATAACGACGGGCCTAACAAAAACACCTTCCTCAGCCTCTGAAACGGACAGTTTGAGCCTTTGATAGCCATCCAGTTGCAAGACCCTGGAGCCTCAGTGTAAGTGCGACTGCGGCCCACTATATGCTGATATGGCAAAAGTTGAGCAAGTAAAAGCATCTGGCAAGAGCTGCCTTCCCGTGGAAATCGTTAGGTGGTGTAGGAATGAATAAGCAGCTAAATTCGATTATTTCCCGGTAACTGTAAAGGTTGGCTCACAAACGTTTTGAGTACGTGGCCTACTGGGTTCTTCAGAATGAGCTCACAAAACATTGCCACAGTATATCATGTCGTGGATACTTCAGATCGTGGCTACGCTAATGGTGCTGAAATGAAGACAGCCTCCTTTGCAGACATATAACGTACTGTGCTCCTGATAAATGAGAACGCGGCCGAGTTCGGCCTAGAAAACTAACTTTAAAACAACGATAGTCTTTGCTGGAACACGACTAACGGTGAGGATTCTCTTGGGTTGGTGTTAAGCTTGTCAACAGAGGTCAAACTTTTCGTCAAACGGTTAGGACAAAGTGGAAATCAAGCAGCGAACCAAATAAGCCTTCAAGGGAGTCTGTCGAAACCGGAATCAGCGTGAGATCAATAACAACGCTAAGGTATGGGGGGTACGAGGTTTCCGTCAAATCAACTCTTTTATACAGATGCGACAGATTTATACGTTCAGATATGCAGCCTTAGAAAGGGTTCAATGCATTGCGTCTGCGCATTATTTGCTGAAGTTCCCTCTTCAAGGGTCAAAAACACTACGATCAGCTTCAGCCTTCTTACTCAATGAGTTGGTCTGGTCATGAGCTGCTTTTAGTGCCTAACGCTGTTATCATTAACAAGTCCACGATTGCACATATGCTGGGGCAAAATCTCGGACATGAGTTCGGCTAGCCTGTCTCCACAGCCACAGGTTGCGAATTCCGGACAAGTATTTATAGGATTCAGCCGCCATGCTACTTCCAGGATGCATCTTTGGCTGCATCTGATGAATACAGCTAAGCTTTGTGTACGAATTACTCTATTTGATGCTGCCTCTGAAGATGGGTTCGAGCTGGAATCCGAAACGTCAGGCGAAATAAGTCATTGTTCCAGCGATCGCGTCTACTTCTTCGCAGTCATGACAGAATTTCAAAAAGCACGGCATTTGAACATCAGACCAGTGCAGCCACAGCCATCTCGCAATCTGGCTTGGCTTGGGCTCGTCCTCGAGTCATATACACCCCAAGGCCGATCGAGAAGCACAGTAGTAAGGACGTCTGCTGCAACGTCAATGATGCTTGTGGCAGTAGTTATCACATTATCCTATTCCCCCTGGAAGATGGTCACAAGAATGACCGGGTCCTGACCATTAAGGACCAGTTCACGCCCGCCCCCAACGCCTGTTCAATCACTTTATGGAGCTAGAGGGTCAAGGTGTCGGTACAATATCTGTAAATATTAGCGGAGATGCCACCCTCTCCCGAAACCTTGTTATTGTACAGCTTCATAGTTGCGCCAGCTGTTTTATCGTGATGACGGAGAGGAATCCAACTTCAACACACAGAAGAGCGGAGTTTATGGGCTGCTCACGGAAGTTGAGAAAGTGCGCGAATTGCTCAGGTCAACATTCAACACCGTTTCTCGGTTGTCAGCAATAAAGCCGCTATCTGCATAGAGAACAGTCATCCGGTACAGAGCATTTCCAGTGTCAGCTAGGCCTGTGGTTAGCACTTCCGTCCTATAATTTTTGAAGTCATTGCCAGACGACTTCGTCGACATTCTGTTGAGTTGGCGAGAGATCATTGTTGCGGGACCTAGGTCGAGCTGACAGAGCAGAAAACTGTAAGGTCCCTTGGATAAGTCACTGCCATCACTCAGTGACCCAAGAACTCTCTTATCCATCTAACCAACTGAGGACGTCAAACACTATGGCCTTCGCTTTCGACTCAAGCCGCAAAGCAAGACAAGATTTCTGTGCACAGAGCCTCGATAGTGCTGGATTTTTGCAAGCTTGAGGCATCAGTACGTCTTGTAGAGAACATTATGAGCTCATATAAAAAGTGAATTGTAGAGTAGGAGCGAACGAGAACATTGTCTGACCTATATGCATTGATATTTTCGCCATAACGCATCAAATCGCCTTCGCGAATCTAGTTATGAGACTTTGAGTGGACTAGAATTTAGCCCATCTGGCTGACCGAACAATCATCGTCCGAATAGCAGGTGAGCCATGTGTTGAGAAATGCAGAAGCACATCTAAGTGAAAACTGGCTAGTTCCAGTTTGATAAGTTTAACATCCCCCTCACTAATACCGCATGGTGAGTCGAGCAAAAGAAGTCGCGCGAGTTACCGTACTGGAGGGTGGTGGGAACTGACTTTCGGTATCTTTGATTCCCGAATCTGATTCTGGTATGTAGACCTTCCAGGGCCGCAGATGTTCATGTTACACAGAGGAAGACTGTACAGCTGCAGACATTACACTACGGTCAATAAATGATCGTACATTCCAGTATCCACAACCGAGGGTCCGTCTTTGGCTTAGTACTCCAACTCTCATACAATTCCTCCGCCTTACTGGGTAGTGGAGTGCGTTGGTTTCCGCAGACGACATATCATGGGTCAGTATACGCGAAATTGTTTTCACGAATTTTCGAAGGAATTTTAAGCACAAGCGGCACAACAAAAGTCGTTTTTTGTTAGCTGGTTCTGCGCTTTTGTTCAACAACAAGGTGGTGGTGCGCCCACTACCTTGGTGGCGGCTAATTGTCGCCATGTCATAGTACCGTTATCTGAAGCTGAGGCTGTTCCACTCATATAAGTCATTTTCATCGTTTGGCCATTCGGAAATAAATTTGCAGTTTATTTGAGGAGGGTTTGGATGTTAAGTAGAGAACAGCAAAAAGTTGGGATAAGGACCTAATTTCATCAACATGGCGGATCAGTGGGCCTTAACTTAGCAGTCCTTTAGAAGCTCGCCATAAATGAATGGTTATAATATACTATGACAAATGCTCGTTTGAGGTGTTATATTACAATGACGCAAAAATAGCACCATTGGAGCCATATAAAGTCACTGGAGAACATTACACTAGTGATCCAGCCCTCGAGAAACAAGTGTGAGATAGAGCACTGCTAAGAGTTTTAGAAGACAACCCGACGCCCGCAGCCGAGGCCCATGGTCGGGTTGATTTTTGCCGAACATGCAGGTTAAACCACTCTCGCTGATAAACCTTTAAGTAGTAGTTTCTGGAGACAAATTCTGTGCTATAAGTAAATTCAGACGGCGCAATAAACGCAATGAAAGAGGCAAGAAAATATAAAATAAGAAAATTTTGATCGCACCTAGCGGTGGTCGGAGCCGTCGGATTACACGAAGATTCCAGTGGTAAAGGGGAAACGAGGACAGGTTTTGTGGTCAAGATTATGCTTTTTCCCAATAGATCGGTTGACCCAACTCCCTGTACACGCTGATGTGGAAGCGAAGGGTTAGGTATCCGCATCGGTACACCCGAAGTCACGACTGAACTTTTGTGATTATTCACTGAAGGATTTGACTTCGCAGTTTGTGGAGCATCAGCAACGGGAACTTTAAGCGTAGTACGCGGTGACGAAAGATGCTCCGGGCTAGCATCCGATTTAGTCGTTTTGGTTGATTCTTCATCGCTGTCTGATAGCCTTAGATCTTCGAGCAGTCTGGAGAATGAAAAAGATATCCAGGTTGTGTGAAAGGAAAAACCTGGTTTACTGCTCGTCAGTTATGGGGATCCGTCTATCAACCGTTTAATACATAATTACTGTCACCATTACCTAATCAAGAGAAGTTCAGCGATCATAATCGCTCCTAACAGTAGGTCTTCAATAGTTAATAAATCTAGGCATATAGGGAGTCAAGTGCACCGTTAATGTTACCTAGGGGTGGCGTTACAAAATTTGCGATGCGGTAAGCGTCTTTCGCGAACTCATTCACTTTGTAAAATCGGAATTATTGATTCTTTTTACCGACAAATTTTGGGACGACTGGCGAGAAAAGAAGACTAAAATGATGAACGAAAAACTCGGAACTTTTAGCCTCGTTTAATGGCATCTCTAACTACGCAGTTCTCTGCAGAGGGTTGCGTACTGCAAGGAAAAACGCTTTGGAAACCGGAAGACTATTTGTCCTTGTACAGGCTAAAGACAGCTAAGCCAAAATATAAACAGAGCATCTCAGATGTCATTTCAGTGCGAAACCTACCTGTCTCGCTGCTCAGACGTTATGTCATCAGCTACAGGTTGCTGGTCCGTTCTATTAAACAAAGCGTCAGTGGGATGTTTGAACTTTGTGCGGGTGCTGTGGCGCAAGGTTCAGCGAGCTGGGGAAAGAGTGCGGAATTCTCCGAGAATTTGGGGTTGTCACGATGGCGCAGCAAATCGAGTGACGGAAGCCTTAAGCGTATTAAAAATGAAGAGAGCCTACTCATGGCAACCGAGTGCTTTGTACCGCAGAGACCAACTGTTGTCTGATATTCCATACTGGTAAACGATCTCGGCTGGATCGCGTATTTCTTAAAAACGTTCACGAACGCTTAAGTTGCTTACCACGCATCGTGTGCTTAGGCCAAACAAAACCTATCCGACCCGTCTTCGAGCGGAACTCGCGGTCACCATATCCCATATTAGCAGCAAATTCAGTTACGGTCATTCCCATTCTTTCGGTAAATTTCTTAGAATCAGGGTCAGATGGAGAAGTCTTAAACGGTTTAGGCTATTCTTTGGCATTACCTCCACAAGCCATAATTTAGCTTTTGATCCGGTAGAGTGTGTCATTGATTGGTGGAAGCTCTTTGGCCCAAATGTGCTTCCCAGCCCTTGTGCAAAGGCCTCAACTCCAAAACGAATGGTTAAACGAATCACATATATTTTAATGAAGGCGACAAGTGTCAGTGCTAAAAAAGATTCAAAGACCCTCAAGCCCAGAAAAGCACATTGCCAGGGGAATACTTTGAATATACCACACTTTCTTTTAATCGTGTCGTATAACAAGCATGGACGGCTGAAATTGCTCCTTACAGCCTTATCTACCGATATTATTGAATTCAAAAAATAATGGTAAAACTTTCTAACACTGAAGTCCAATAGGAATATTGATCTTAAAGTATTGTTTTAAGAATAACGGGGCAAACAGTTCAGTTTACCTATGTCAAAAACAATAGTTGTAAGGGTAATAGTCAATTCCCTTAAACATTGTGCTTAAGATAAAACAACCATAGAAAATAACGTTGGAAGTTGCATGTGGGTTCACCAAGGATTTTTTCAGGTAGATGCCTGATTTTGAGCATTGGGAATCTAGCAAAAATAACGGAGATTCCATCCTCATGGGTTGCAAAACTGGGTATGGCGGGCTGACCATGGATAATAAGTTAGGTCGCTTCTGTCTATGGCTGTAGTGTCATTCTGTCCATATCGCTAGCTACTTTGCGGCTGCTGTTGGGATTCAATATGGAGCCCCACGTCAGGATGTGATCAGTATGCTCCGTAATGCGATTGTGATCGACCCAGTAACACTATGTGAGCCCATTCCTAAGTGAATATATGCATATATACATATGAGGAAATAGCACTCAATAACCCAGCTATGGGACATACTCAACCCCATGAGGCCAGAGGGTTCAGTAAAGAGCCCTCGCAGACCGTCGCATAGCGACTAGTAACGTAAGCATATGGTGGAGTATCGATAAATACAAGGGCAAGTGGAATGGCCATTTTTGGCTTTTAAGACGTCATCAGCCAATCCTTCCGTATCCCAGTTGTGGACCACCTGGCATTTGAATCCAGGATCTAGAGTCCTTGAGTGAAACGAAGTTGACTAAAACCCAGAAATGAGTGAGGATTGAACAACAGCGGAGCACCGTTTCGTTCGAAATTGCTTTCAAATTTCAGCTCCTCTGAGTCGACGAAGTTCTAGCCTTTACCTGAGTGAAGAAGCCACGCTAGTTTGGAATAAATCTTGAGTGGATTGTCCAGTCTCGAACTTTTGGAGTTATTTACTTGGACTTGAGTATTCTTCGGCTATCCAAATATTCCTTATCTGAGGATTATTCCACGTGCCGGAGGTTATCCCTTCGAGAAATTCAAGCTTCAACATTTACCCGGAGGTTATTTTTAAGAGAAATGCAAGCTTCAACGTTCACCTGCTTCAAAAATTCACACCAGCTGTGTGCTGCATTAATCTGCTCTCAATCGGGAAAAGAGAAGACACTACAAATGTGGAGTCATTGCAATATTCTTAAAATTCTGACTGCTGAATATTATTGCACCCTAGGCCATTTATTTAAGAAGATTTATAAATTACATTTATTCCCATAGAATCCTTAGAGGTAGGAAAAACACAGACACTCATGATTCATCTGCGTATGAAAAATTTATGCTGAGGTCAGAGTCTAAGCCGCGTTGCAGAAACATGTGGCGACGCAACTAAACACTCCACCAAATTCACACGGAAACTGTAAACAAACAGAAAATGATGGCAGAGATATTCTGCTACAACATCTCCCCTTGCCAAGCGGGTAAAAAACCTGATCACACTAACGAATGTCACCTATTAGGACGAAAAGTGCATGGGGTATTTAAGTCTCCTACAGAAATTCCTATTGATGGAAAAAGAGATAGTAACTTAATTCAGTATAATTCAGTATATATAAGGGAGATAGGCAGAGCCTTTGAAAACCCTATTTACAGATAGACGCTAGCAAAACAAGCAAATCGTTTTAGCATATCGATCATTGCGGTCGACTCAATATATGTCCATCAAGTAAAAATGCATCAAGTCTTCTTTTAAACATTTCAACGCTTTCAGCCTGAACAACCGAAGCTGGCAGTTTGTTCCATTCTTAAATTACCCTTTGGGAAAAGAAGTGTGCCCGTACTTCAAGTTTGGCGTGTTTTCTTTTCAGTTTGTATGCGTGTCCTCGGAGACTTGTCATGTTTGCTAATTCAAAAAAGTTGGCCATCTGAAGAGCACAATCAACTCCTCTGACCAGTTTGAAGACTAAGATCATATCCCCTCTGTATTGCCTATAATAATAATAATAATAGTTGTATTTAATACCGGTTTACAGGCATTGTCAGATGAAATATTCAGTGGGTAGAGGCTGGCAGTAACTCCTGAATATATATCATTATAAGTGTTTTTCCTATTTTTCAGGTTATTCAGGAGAAAAACTGCCGCCTGTAAGGATGATAGCAATTCAGATCGGGAAGGGCTAACACAATTGCAGTCTGTATGCAGTCTCTGTCTTTGCTAGAGATCCGAGTTCTGCCTCAGGCAAAGAAAGCATCCGTGTACGGTCGCTCACTGTCTGCCAAAGAAGTCAACGGGTGCAGGCTGCAGAGACGGTGCCGTATCCCTCAAGGTAACACCTGGGATCGAGTTCAGATGCCGCGCACTCCGTCGAACAGGAAAACAGATTCTACCGTGTCAGCGCCCAGAATTCTTAGAAACTGTTCTGAATGCAAAAAACTAGTAATGGTAATCTTAAACAAAGAATAACTCCGTTGGACTTTTATATTATGGGGAAGTTTGTTCCACATGGCCATAGCGTTTACCGAAAAAGAACCGTCAATACTTAACTGTGCGAGCACCTCCCGCCAAACGGGCCAAAGAGTTTAGTAAAGTTTTTGGATGTCAATTACGAGGACGAAGCGTGTGCGACATGCTTTAAACTTCTTCTAAAAAAATTTCGGAGATTGAAAAGGATATGCAGGGGCTGAAGATGGAGATAGAGAAGTTAAAGAAACTTCCTCACAATTTGCCCGAAAAGAAGCAGTCCTAACGATGGAACACGAGGGAGACAAATGCACATACGCAGGCACAGCTTCCGCAGCCATCACATCCAACAAAGGGAAGATGACGCTATGTCAACGGAGCTCGATGCAGCTGTTAAACAGCATCCAGTAAGGAAAAAAAGGGCAAGCGGCAGGGATCCCAAGAAAATGCAGAAACGAGTTTCAGAAGACACAGATAATATTTCATCCAAAAAAATGTAAGTCCCAGAATCCCAGCATCGGACAACAACACCACCAAATTGGATAACGGTAATATCAGGAGAACTTCAATAATGCCTCTTCCAAAGGCAGTTCCGACTTCAGACTCACCTCCTGTCGGCTATCCCAGCAGTTCTAAAGAGCCCTTAGTTGGGGAGCGAAAAATACCAATGAGTGGCAAGATATCATTGGGAAACAACATAAAAACGAGTATCAAGTTGAAAACAAACCTAATGAATCCCTCTGGTCATTCAGAGGAAAAATATGATCGGCAGTGAATCAAAAGACGCCCTAGACCGAGAGAACTGCGTTGTTATCCAGGGCTTACCTGAATCAAACTGCACACACCTCAAAGGAACGGATATCCGCTGATCTTGCTATGTTTCAGCACCTACTGAATGATATACTTCATTCAGGAGAGACGATAACCGTTCGCGCTGCCTTCAGGCTCGGAAAAAAGGATATCGAACAGTCCCAAAATGTGAAACCACGGCCTATCAAAATTGTCTTGGACAACAAGGAAGAGGCTAAAGCTACTTCTCTCGAGAAAAAAACAAACCTTCGGAACTCTCATAAACAGATTTTTTCAGCCGGACTACTCTCCAGCAGAACGTCTGAAACGCCGTGAATTAGTGATAGAAATGAAGAGGAGACTTGCAGCTGGAGAGAACAATCTGGTGATTTACAGGGAACGCGTGATACAGAGAAACGCAACATTGCTCTGGAACCAGCCCATGCTCATGATGGCATCGGCAAATTAGCATTGGCAAACTCGAGACAAACGGAATTTGGCTCTGCTGACTGCTGCACACTGAAATTTCTGTATACCAATGCCCAAAGTCTGTTTTCGAAACTCGACGAACTGAGAATTCAGGTAGCCGTTCTGTCTCCCGATATTATAGCAATCACAGAAACATGGCTGTCACAGAACATCAGTGATTGCGAAGTAGCCTTATCCGGGTACCAGCTGTTCAGGAGAGACCGCACCCAACGCCAGGGGTGGAGGAGTTGCGATGTATGTTAAAAAGCAATTTCACAGTGTGTGAAATGACGGAGAAGATTAGCAATGGTATTGAGGCTATTTGGCTGAAAATAAAGACGCGGGGATCGCAGTTCCTTGAAGTCATGACTCTCTACCGACCACCGGGGACAGACACTGACGCTGATACTTGTTTGTTGGAGAACATAAAGGGAGATAAGCAGTCGACCTGAAGTTGTTCTCATGGGTGACTTCAATGCACCCAGCATTCGATGGAACGATCTGCAGGCACAGAGCTCAAAGTTTTCCTTCGATCATCGTCTGCTAAAGACAACACTTGAAGCTCTTTTTCACCCAACATGTATTTGTTCCAACGAGAGCGCGTGGAGGACAACAGGCTAGTTGTTTTAGATCTCGTCTTCACTAAAGATCCTGACAGTATAGACGAGGTACACTGCCTACCTCCACTTGGTCGAAGTGATCACGCAGTACTTTCATGGGAGTATGGTTTATATTCTGTGCCATCTGCAATAAATGAAACCAGGCCCAATCTATGGCGAGGAGACTTTTTGCAAGATGAGAGCTGAGGCATCACGAATAGACTGGGATATTCTCTTCTCCGGGAATGTCACTGAGGACTGGAATTTATTTAAGGAGTATTTGTTGAATCTAATAAAAATGCCATTGTCCGCCATCACAATTTAGGATAACTAACAGACCACAGTGGTTAACATGGGATCTAAAAGAGAAATTAACAGGAAAAGGAAGGCTTTGGAAGAAATTTTTGCCGATCCAATGAAAAATTTAGCCTTGCAAGCATACAAAAACTCAGAGGAACAAGGTTAAAAGCTTGATCTTCCAAAAGCCGACGGGATTACGAGAGGGATTTGCTCCAGAGAGCAGTTCACAATCCCAAATTACTCTACAGCTATGTAAGAAAAAAACCACACGTAACAGGAACCCGATTCCTGTTATGAGAAAACGATGACGGTTTCGAGATATCAGAAAATAAAACAAAGCTGAACACTTTTTCCCAGTTCTTTCAGTCGGTTTTCACTAGAGAAGCTGTTTTTTTATTCCATCAAGTTACGAGACTACAGGAGTGCCACTTATTCAGGATATGCTCTTTCAAGAAGCGGCGGTCTTTGAAGAACTAAAAAGTCTGAAGGCATGCAAATCTCCTGGCCCCGACGAGATTCCAGCAAAGCTACTCCTCGAACTTGCTCGAGAGCTGGCGAAACCGCTATCGTTGCTGTGCCAGAAATCGTTCGATACGGGAATTCTTCCTACCGACTGGAAAACAGCCCACATCGCACCGCTTCACAAAAGTGGTAGTCGTGCATTTGCTACAAATTACAGGCCTGTCAGCCTGACCTCAATCTGTTGCAAGGTTATGGAGAAGGTTGTCAAAAAGGAATTGATGATTTATTTAGAAACCCGTAACCTCTTATCGACTGCACAATATGGCTTTCGTAGGGGAAGATTGTGTGTTACAAACTTACTTTTATACGATGCAAAGCTGGACAAAAAGCACTCGATGCAAAAAGACACTGTGCACGTGGCCTACATTGATTTCCAGAAGGCCTTCGATAGTGTTCCACACCAGCGTTTCCTTCACAAGTTGAGAATGTTTCGGTATTGGCGGCAAACTTCTTACGTGGATCAAGAATTTTTCTCGTCGGTCGTTCCCAAGTGGTCTGTGTAGGCGGATCGCGATCAAAGCGCACAGTCATCGAGAGTGGAGTCCCACAAAGGTTCAGTGCTCGGACCGATCCTATTTCTCTTGTTCATTAATGATTGTGTACAGGAATTGGACTGTAACTTTGCTATGTTTGCGGACGATATAAAAAAATCTGGAAAGTTATCCACAATGCTGCTGATGCAGACAATTTCCAAGAAAATCTTCGTTGATTGGACGAGTGGTCCCACAAATGGCTCTTGTCCTTCAACTCAAACAAATGCACCCTGCTACGTCTGGGGAAATCGAAATCAGGTCACTGATATGCGACCCTACTATTTGAATGGTTTACCACTCCGAAGCACACACACAGAAGGATCTTGGAGTTTGGATGAAAAGACAACCTGAAGCCTTCTACGCAATGTTCCAAGGCAGCTAAATCCGCCAATTCAATACTGTACGCTATCAAGCGGGCATTTAAAGTTTTTCGATGAAGACTGCTTTTCTAAAGTCTTTGGTACGTTTGTAAGGCCACATCTTGAATATGCGATCCAAGCCTGGCGACCGTGGACGCAACAGGACTACAACATGATCGAAAGGGTGCAGCGGCGAGCCACAAAATTAGTAGAGGTCAATCTGAACTGCCATATGAGATTCGTCTAAATAACCTAAAGCTCTATCCTCTGAGTTATAGGCAGTTGCGCGGGAGACTTGATACAAACCTTCCGTATCGTGCGTGGCATGGATTGTGCCCTCCTATGTGATGACTTTTTCCAACTCGCCACTACGAAAAAAATCTCCGAGGTCATCCATTCAAACTAAGTATGCCCCAAGTAAGATTGGATGTGAGGAAGTATTTTTCACCAACCGTGTCGTGGAACCGTGGAATAACCTACCTGAGGGCGATTGTTATGTCCCCAGTCTGTGTATACATTCAAACATCGGCTTGACATGCATATGTTACAGTACCACGAAGACTATGTGACTACTTAACCTTAACAATATCAGTGTACCACGTAAACCTGCCTGCATTCACTTGACTGCTACTTCTTTAATTTGCTTCTTATTCTTGCAACTTGTATGTAACAAATAGGGATTTCAAAGGCGTAAGCCTATTTTCCTCAAATACACTGAACTGAACTGAACTGAAATATCCCCTCTGTATTGCCTATAATAATAATAATAATAATAATAATAATAATAAAAGTTGTATTTAATACCGGTTTACAGGCATTGTCAGATGAAATATTCAGTGGGTAGAGGCTGGCAGTGGAAAAAAACTCCTGAATATATATCATTATAAGTGTTTTTCCTATTTTCAGGTTATTCAGGAGAAAAAACTGCCGCCTGTAAGGATGATAGCAATTCAGATCAGGGGAAGGGCTAACACAATTGCAGTCTGTATGCAGTCTCTCTGTCTTTGCTAGGAACCGGGATTCTGCCTCAGGCAAGAAAGCATCCGTGTACGGTCGCTCACTGTCTGCCAAAGAAGTCAGCGGGTGCAGGCTGCAGAGACGGTGCCGTATCCCTCAAGGTAACACCTGGGATCGAGTTCAGATGCCGCGCACTCCGTCGAACAGGAAAAACAGATTCTACCGTGTCAGCGCCCAGAATTCTTAGAAACTGTTCTGAATGCAAAAAACTAGTAATGGTAATCTTAAACAAAGAATAACTCCGTTGGACTTTTATATTATGGGGAAGTTTGTTCCACATGGCCATCGCGTTTACCGAAAAGAACCGTCAATACTTAACTGTGCGAGCTAATGTTGCTAGAGGAATGTTGCTGACATGGATCGCAGACTTTCTTACAGATAGATTGCAAAGCTGTGTGCATCGATACCTCCAGAAGTCAACACCTAATCCGGAAATTGAGAAAGAAGGAGTCAACAAAATGCACTCAGGGGTCGCTAGTTAGCAAGAGAATCGATGATAAAACCGAGGCCTGTACAGTTCAGTATTCAAATTGTAATTCTGATAATCGTTATTGGCAAAAGAAACGGGGGCGCTTTTAAATAAGCTTGGAATGTGATAAAATTATTTGGCGATCATTCTACGGAGGCATGAGTTATGAAGGCATCACAGCTCATGGGGAAAACGATGCATGTAAGACATAATTTTTGAGACGGACTTTTAAATTCTCGATGTTATTTCGTGGGGCAGAGAGAAAGCTGCTCTGGAAGAGAGAGGAAAATAAAAGGTTAATTGAATTAATGTTAAGATAAATGTGCAGTCTTCGCTTACATGTAGACATGTTATTTGTTAACCTTTTATTGATTGGCAGGTTATTCCAAAGAAACCAATACCTCGAAGCAAATAACAGAGAGCGTTTAGATGTGGAGGATATAGGAGAAGGTATAATCAGGGAAGAATTACGTAGGTTGTATTGACGAATAACGTGAGAAGGGCGGAAATTCGGGGAGTATTTGAACTATTATTAAGGCAAAAAAGAAGCAAAAGGCAGTTTCAGTCTCCAAAACCATCGAAATGGTAGGTTAGTTAGCTGGCACCTATTCGTGTAGGAGGAAGTTGAAAGTGTCGGAGGTTAGAGTTTCCAAGTAAAATGCCTTTGGACCTTTTCAATTTTAGAACGGTAACAGTCGGTAATTAAACCAAAAAATGGAGAGTAATGTTCAATAAAAGGGAAGGACAAACATTCAAAAAGTCTTAATTGAATTGCAGGAAGGTATAAATGATAAAACATGAAGCCACAAGTCTGGGCAGCTTTGGCTGTTATTCTGTCGAAATGAGGCAAAAGATCTAAATAATTTGTGTAGCTTAAACCAAAGTCCTTGATGATGTAACATTCAGTCATAGAGGTGACTTACAAATAACTGGTTGTGGTAGTCTGTCAAGCCCAAAGCACATGTAACGACACATAGAAGGTGAGAATTCTATTTGCCACGTTTAGCTCCACACAGAAAGAGCATGCAAGTCTGCATGAATTTCTAATAAGTTTCGCTGTACCGAAGATTCAGAGAAGGAGCATACGCAGTTAAGACTGACCACGTAAATTTAAGACTGAGAATGCTTTAGTGCAATCCTATTTCTCTTGTTCATTAATGATTGTGTACAGGAATTGGACTGTAACTTTGCTATGTTTGCGGACGATATAAAAATCTGGAAAGTTATCCACAATGCTGCTGATGCAGACAATTTCCAAGAAAATCTTCGTCGATTGGACGAGTGGTCCCGCAAATGGCTCTTGTCCTTCAACTCAAACAAATGCACCCTGCTACGTCTGGGAAATCGAAATCAGGTCACTGATATGCGACCCTACTATTTGAACGGTTTGCCACTCCGAGAAGCACACACGCAGAAGGATCTTGGAGTTTGGATGAAAGACAACCTGAAGCCTTCTACGCAATGTTCCAAGGCAGCTAAATCCGCCAATTCAATACTGTACGCTATCAAGCGGGCATTTAAAGTTTTCGATGAAGACTGCTTTTCTAAAGCCTTTGGTACGTTTGTAAGGCCACATCTTTAATATGCGATCCAAGCCTGGCGACCGTGGACCCAACAGGACTAAAACATGCTCGAAAGGGTGCAGCGGCGAGCCACAAAATTAGTAAGAGGTCAAGCTGAACTGCCATATGAGATTCGTCTAAATAACCTTAAAGCTCTATCCTCTGAGTTATAGGCAGTTGCGCGGAGACTTGATACAAACCTTCCGTAACGTGCATGGCATGGATTGCGCCCTCCTATGTGATGACTTTTTTTCCAACTTGCCACTACGAAAAAAATCTCCGAGGTCATCCATTCAAACTAAGTGTGCCCCAAGTAAGATTGGATGTGAGGAAGTATTTTTTCACCAACCGTGTCGTGGAACCGTGGAATAACCTACCTGAGGCGATTGTTATGTCCCAGTCTGTGTATACATTCAAACATCGGCTTGACATACATATGTTACATTACCATGACGACTATGTGACTACTTAACATTAACAATATCAGTGTACCACGTAAACCTGCCTGCATTCACTTGATTGTTACTTCTTTAATTTGCTTCTTACTCTTGCTACTTTTATGTAACAAATAGGGATTTCAAAGGCGTAAGCCTATTTTCCTCAAATACACTGAACTGAAAAAAAGTGCGTACAAAATAGAATTTAACACACACATACAGTGACCAAATTTGCATGGGCTATTCCAGATTGTTGAGGCGAGTGCGATGGGTAAATGATGATGCTCATTGGCATTGGTTACCAGTGTCTGTGCTGTAGATTCGCAATTACCCAACCGGGCCGACCATGATGTGCATGTGGGGTTGCAGTGTAGGCAGAATACGTTGAAAGCTGTAGTCAGTGCCGATCGTGAGTGCACTGTTGGACAGGGAACTGTTGTTGCTAGATGAGGAAAAAGTGTCTTATATGCAAGGTGTGTTTGGCGTGTCATTATTGCGGTGACTGTCAGTTTTGTGGATGTGCATGTGACCGAATGGCTTCATGCCGGGAATAAATATAAGCAGGCAGTGCGGAGAGTAGAGGAAAATGTAGTAAACGCATGTTTGCGGTTGCGACACGGATGCGCCATTGGCAGTGTGACGGAGTCGCAAGTGTTCGACAAAGCTGGCACATGAGGCGAATGTTCGATTTCCATTAGAACAGATTGATGTGAAGTCCTCATTGCTGGTTCCTGGGGCGGTGTTGGTGATGGTTGTGGTTGACGATGTGTCCAAACCGGTCTTAACATCGAAGTGGTGTTTTTTTAGGAGAGAAGCGAGTGGGATGTCGACTCTGATTCCTCATTCTTATGTAACTCAAATCATTTTAAGAAAAAAATGTAAAACGTAGTGTGACCGTCTTGTTCTGTGCTTTGCGCATATTATAACGATGACTTTGCCAGCTGGAATGTCTAGATTCATTTTCATAAATTTCAGATTTTGAGGATTATCGGCCTATGTTAGTCATATTTTCCTTAACATTACCAAGCTTTTATCCATATATCCTATTACTGTGCGTTAAAAGCCGTGGTTTAGAAGGCCGACAACTGACGGTATACCCATGTATTCCCTTCAGGACCGAAAGTACGTCTACGATTCTTATGACCCCTAGGAAATTTCCACTCTGTAGAGGGGTTTGATCCGCTCCTTTCATTTTGTTGTGGAAATTTGGGCATTCGTGCGGTTTCCAGGCGTGCGTGGCACGCGCAGACGGACCCTTCTGTTTCGCAAGCAAATAATCTGATGCTGTCTCCAGTATTCTTAACTATCTTGAAATTATACTCAGGTGGGTGAGTGTTGTCGATAAGGCGCAAGTCCAATGCTACTATAAAATGAAGTTTGTGTAAGTCACCAGCCCCTACTGTGGGGCACACTGCGGACATTGTCCCCGGCACCATGCTGAGATAGGAATTATGTGTTCACTGATCTCGATCGACTGGGACATGCACACGTACAGTTTCGAGGAAAGTCAATCACAGCCTCCACGAACTCCATTAGCGCAACATTAACTACACAAGAGGTTATGGACTGTTCCTCACAAGACGTTCAGCCATTCATGAGCAGTTTCATGCTCCTCCAAAACAGGAATAGCTGTTAATAATAGGTATATTGATATAAAACCTCTTGGGCGCCGTCAATCTCCTTAGAACGTAGGAAAAAAAATAAAACAAACTCCTTCTTTCTGCTTCAAATTTAGATTTGGTTTGGTTTTAGGCTTGGTAAACAGTGTGCGAAACAAGGAGTTTGTTTTAAGTATAAAAAACCGTTTTCAAAGGTACAATAATCGCAACATATGAAAATAAATAACTTAATATTATTAAAATTTATGTTTCGTGTTAAGAATTTCGGGGTCAAGAATAGTCTGTCACTTAAGGATTTTCAAGTGCTCATTCGAAAGGGGTAGAGTCAATCGCAGGCTATTCGATTGTTCATTACATCCAATCAGGTGCGAGTGCCTCCAAGCGCATCTTTCTGGTGTATGGTTCGGCGATTAATTAGGTTTAATTGAACTGATTTCTAAAAAACGTTGAAACGGTTTATGGGCATGAACCGTTTAACTGCAAGAAAATTCCAATTCTACCAGCCAGTCAGTATATTGCGTTTGATAACATGAGATTGATTATTGACTGATCTCTATCAGAAAATAATTTATGAACGATTAATCTATGCAAGCTTATTGAGGATATGTACCCTCAAAATGTTAGTAATTTTGCTCAAGTAATCGCTACTATTGGGATAATAGCTTAAATAATGTTGGTGTCTGCTGAGCCGAGTCATGGATATGAAGAGCTCAAATAAGAGCGTGTCTGTATACAGCAGACAATAATGGGTTTAGTGAAGGCAGGTAGGTATGTTTTGATGAAATTAGTTTTAGCATGAGAAAACTTAGCTCATGGCTATGATAATTATGATTGTGGAGATTAAGGCAGATCCGAAGAGCTAACGATTGCAGTGCCAATTTTTGTAGTGAAAACCAAAACAGCTCTCAACGACATTTTAGAAGAAGTATTTGTTGGCGACACCCCAAAATAATCGGATAAAACATGAAAGAAAGATGAAAATTGCTTACTCACTGGCTCAAAGTATATAATCACAGGATAGGACACAGACAGAGGAATATAGGAGCACAAATACAAAAAGAAAGCAAATTAAAGTTCAAGTGTCACAGGAGTGGGAGGAGCTTCACGCACCAGTCCGGGCCATAGTGAGTCCAGCAGAAACCGCCTCCTCCTGGAGATTCGACACGAGTCTAGAAGTAAAATAAGATTGCTGTTAATTGTCCCCAAACCGGTGCGCAGATGGTCATGGGAACAGCTAGAACATCCTGACCAGTGCGACTCAAACACAACACGGCATATTGCTGTGCGAGCAACAATCAGTAGAGATTATTCCCTTTTGACTGTATTGCCGCTAATTAATTCTTCTACACGTACGCACAGTAAATATGCGTCAAAAATGCCGTATTAAATTATATCACCATGCCATATTGTGCCATCGAATTTATAGGGCAATTTAATGCAATAAGTGCTAGCCTCCAATTAAAGGCAACCTCAAAGTCTACTTATTAAATTTCCCATCAAAGTTATTTACACTGTAAGCACCCCAAATTAACATTACAACCTGACCTCAAAGAAAAACATAATCATCAGACTCCCTGGACATAATATTGACCGCCCTGACAACCTATGCTTCCAAAAGAGTCAATTCCTAAGTGTAATGCTAATGAGCAGAGGTGCGAAATACCGACAGGATTTGACTGCAATTAAGGTGTCTCATGTCGTTGTTCTGATCAAACGCTTCCTGCAGACAGACTTGCCAGTCGCATTTGCGGCAGTCAGTATATGTGAACCGTCAGCGGTTGACAGTGCATTCCAATGGCATCGCGAATCCTCTATTCAGATAAGCGGTCTCTAATAGACGACACCTAAATCCCAGTTAGAACGCATCTAATACCTGCCTTGTGGGATCACCAGTGGCGGCCAGCCATCCATGGTCGTCATGCCAGCGTTAGCCCACATTTGAAGAATCCGTGAAATTTGCAAAGCAACCTTTTCGGTAGGACTCAGAGCTAAGGAAGTCGGTATTACAGCAAACAGCAGTTGACTTCACACCCTACAAGTCTGCAGTTCATCTAGTCGGTTAATACTTATCAAGGTTAGAGAACTGAGACTAGCCACGACCACACTCCCTACGCCTTCCATCGCCAAGACCCCGGTTCAGTTGCACAAAAGGGGTCTCCTAGGCGAGCTGAACGGAATGCGGCTTGGACATCGAAAATTAAATTTGAGGATTTAGCTAGTCAGCTGTGGGTCTTTGCTCAGCATGCGATCCTGACTACGGCAGGACAGCATACAGTCTCGGAAAAAAAGCATGAAGCATAGGAAAGTCTGAGAGAACTTGGAAAAGACGAGATTGTTTCCAATCTCTTGTTTGAGCGGAAGGAAAGCGTTTACTCTACAGACAATCGGAAGTTAAGAAAATAGGCAAACTTCCTAAGTATGATAACTGGCTTACCTCATGAAACGTCAATCGAAATTCGGACATGTTATTTTGATTAGAAAGGACTGGTTAAAATACATATTCTATGGATTATCGTGAAGCATAATCCCAAGATATATCAGTTCCGATATGGTGCCGGCTTTTCAAGCTCTTTTTGGTAGCCTGGGAGAAACTGCACGTGGTAAAACGTGAGTATTTGGATAGTAAAAAATTGCCCATTCATCTTTTATGACCTAAATAAATTCAAGTATATTTTATAGACTATAGAATAAAATATTTTTGTGTACTCATTTGTCAACAAATGACATCTTCACATTTTATGCTTGAAGAAAGAGCATAGTAAGGTTTTTAAAACAGTTTCAATTCCCGAACAATTTTGAAACCAAATTCTGTTTTAACTTGAGCGAAAGGCTTCAGAACTACAGGCGGCGTAGTTACCACGTGAGAAAAATCCCGAAATTATTTATGCTTTTAGGAAAATGCGTACATAAGGCTTTACGATGCACGTTGAACATGCTCTATGCTTCAAAAGCAACATCAATGAACGGACAGATAAGACAGACTACTACTACTACTACTACTACTACTACTACTACTACTACTACTACTACTACTAATACTACTACTACTACTACTACTACTACTACTACTACTACTACTACTACTACTAGTACTACTACTATGCGTCGCGGTGCGGCTAAACCAAAAAATAACTTCCCTTCAAGTACAAACTATAAAGAAAACATTTTTTTACCAAATGAGTGCAAGAAAGCTTTTTATGCAGACTTTCTATAAAAATAGTTGAATCAATAAAGCCCTCAAAAATCAATTTGAAAATGCATACTACTTAAACAGTCATTGTCTACCGATTACAGTTCTTGCAGGCGGCTAGGAAGACAAGTATTTGAAAGCCAGCCTCATCGATTAAGCTACACGATAATCAGCATAAAATCCTCACTTAAGTAGTCCTTTTATTTGAAAAAATTACAGAACTTTGGTTAAAAGTTCATAAGATGGACCAGTTACTGTACACATTAGGTCGTTTGGGCCAGGGCTAACAGTTGATCAGCCGGGCATACATAAAAGTTTGCAACATAGGAAAAATAAGGGTTTCTTTCGGCAAATCGTCGACCTGGCTCACTTGTCAGGAGATGTGTCCCTGAGCGAGCGGAGGTTCCACGCACCGGTTTGCTGAATTATTGCAGTTGAGTAATTTATTTAATTACTGTAATTAGATATTTAAACTTCCAAAACTTTATAATTTACTTGACTAAAAACCTGCCTAAAGACTTGCAAACTCACCATATACCTCTCTTAGCACTCGTGAAAATGCGCAGTACCGTGAGAATTATTGGCATTGATCGGTTTTAAGGCAATTCGCAAAACGTCAGGGGTGCCCAAAGAATGAGCCATCTTCCGCAGAGTAGGATCCAAAAGAGCAGCACTGCGTCCTCTAGGGTGTAGTAGCTGGCCAATCTCATGAAAGGTTAATCGAAATGCTGAAAGGTCTTTTCGGTTAGAAGGGAGTACCCCTAGGTGAGATTGTAACCGAGATTAGCATGCAGCCAAATCCCAAGATATTTCGAGTACAAAAGGCTGCCGGCTTTTGCATAAGGTTCTTTGAGGCCGCCTGCAACACTCGCACGCGGTAAAAGTACTACTTTAATAGATTTTTGCCGTAGCAAGTAAAATAAATACTTACAGAAAAAATGTTCCAAAGTACACGTTCTTGCACACATGCAGTAGTAAATTACGTCTTTTTCAAATTTTATTATGGAATAGGAGGTATATTTCGAGTTAGAAAATTTGGTAACCATGAGATCATTCCAGAGTGTGAAATGTTAAATCCAAGAGCATCGTTTCTGTTAGTTCAATAATGATGGGTACGAAATATACACCATGTTCCACAACCATTGCAAATTTTTAGGAATCCAATACGAGGTCACTTTAATAGTATTGAAGAATGTATAATCTTCCTTAGACGGAAACGTTGAGCGAACGTGCAACTTCAAAGTCAGGTTAAAAATAACTAGAGAATTTTTAATTCCTTAAACCAAAAGGGCAACTCTCTTTAAATAAAAAAATTCACGAAAATATACTTTACGACAGAATGAAAACAAAATAATTTTTGAGCATGTATTCAGAACAAAATATAATTGCATATATGAGGACACCGAGAATTAATGTAAAAAGGTAAACCACTTAAGTAATCACCTAGACGAATGTGTTTTTTTCCAATAAGAGAAGAAAGCTCATTTGAAGGCCTGCATTTTAGCCTGACTGAAATATCTTGGGACTATGCGGCATGATAATCAATCGCTGATAGAAGCGAACTGACGAGTTCTGGGAAGCAAGAAAAGAGGCGATCATCGAAACATGGTGTTGATTGGCCTGACGTTTCGGATTCTCTCTCGAACTCATCATCAGGGACAGTAGCCCTCATCACCCTTATCTGCTAAAGTCTCTGAGGATTGTTTCAGGTGATGAGGATAGTGATGATGATGAAGAGGATGATGGTGACGATGGTGGTTGTTGTGGTGTTGATGAGGATAATGAGAAGGAGGGGGAGGAGTTGATAACTGGAACGTGGTGTTGATTGGCCTGACGTTTCGGATTCTCTCTCGAACCCATCATCAGGGACAGTTGCTGAAAATGGTAATTGGGGAACAAGTTGGACAGTATTTATAGGGCGTGGTTGCCAAGCCAACACAGATCTACTATCGCTGGCAGTCCTCGTGTACATCGTTGGAGGTCGTAGTTGATACGATACCTGCTTTTTGATCCGTAATCGAGTCTTTAATGCCCGTGAATTTATCACCGTTGTCGATCCCTGGCGTGACAATTTGGCTCGCTGTCACCGGTACAGCTGGTCACCCCGCATTCTCTCCGCGTGGCTAGCAATTTCACCCAGGCAGATCTTACCTTAGAAAATGGAGCAGCGAGGTCATTGCGCTTACTAATCGACTACAGGCCAGAGAACCATAATGCAGACAGTTCACGGCTCACGCCATTGTCAGCCATTGCAAGAATTTCGCCCTTATCCAACTTGAAGGTGTGGCCGGGTACCATCAAATGAGTCGCGACTTGAGAGCTACTGTCCTTCCTACTCATTGCTACAGCGTGCTCGGCCATTCGTGTGCGGAGTAGTCTCCCAGTTTATCCGACGTATTTGCTTCGTCCGCGACTGCACTAGATGACGGGTTCGAGGAAGAATCCGAAACGTCAGACCAGTAAACACCATGTTCGAGAGACCATCTCTTCTTCTTATGATTATTCATATTATATCCCAATCTACGTCATGCCGTTTAATCGAAAATACTTTTCAGAATTTCGGTTAACGCTTCATGCGATAGGCCGGCCCATGAACACACCGATAGCAGACAAAAGTGATAGGGGCTTTCAGAAAGAAGGACGTACTGCCGGAGAAGACGAACAGTCAGTTTTGTATCGGTGAAGTCTCTGTGGAGGTGTGAAAGGAGCTGCCGGTGTGCAGCCAGTGAGTTTTGGCTAGTGCCAAGGAGTTGTTTCTGGTAGACCTCTGCCCATACGGTCTTGGCAAAAAAGAGGAAACAGGAGTCAGTGGAAGGATATACGAGGAAGGAGCGACTACTCAAGCAAACACAAGCGAGAACCCTCAAGTGTAGGTAGTGAGGTAGGCAACACACTACCGGGCTTGGCCACGATATCTCACAAGCTAAAATCTAAAGAGTAAGGAGTGTTTTCACACGCTTCTGAGCTAGTAAACAGAGAGGAGAGTCGGTCCACGGCTTGTGTCACTGCCGTAAACTACAAAGAAGTAGGGAGCCGATGTCAGGGCTTTTCGTCAGTAAACTGAACGAAAAGGACGTTCTCCTTTTTTGCACTTCCAGTGAATGATGACGTTAACAGTGGCAAAAAGAAATGATTTGCCTACTGGCGGCCTTACGGTGCTCGAGCCTTATAAAACCGACAAAACTTTCACACTTTCGCCTCGACTTAACCTAAGAAAAAGGTAAATCCACAAATATTCGTCAGTGAAATATCTACTTAATGCGCTTTTTAAACAGGTAACTTATTATAAAACGCTTTTTAATTGATCATATGCGTACAAATTGCCGATGTTCATTTTTCTCAGCAGTAAGTTTTCGGGTTTGGTTGAATCTAAAAATATGATCCCAACGGCCATCTTCATTAAAAGGAATATTCAAAAGCTCACTACTTCGGCAAGAACTTTTAAGAACAATCTTACTTTGAAGGTTTTGATAAAAAGACATAGAACAGGGTCTAACTTTACTGCCGATCCGTTTAAAATATTGAAAATAATGAAATATTCACCAGTGTCACCCAATACCAGAAATATCCATAAATAAATTGGACAAAAGAACAGGTTTCGTAATATCCACCTTCACCCGACAATTCTATTGAAATTTTTCGTCACATTTACAGGAATTTTTCACGTTTACCGAATTTGCCCCTTTTTTAAACAAGTTAGTATTTTTAAACAAAATAATATTACTTTTAACATTTCGTTTAAGCTTTAAATTTAGGTAGGGTTGTTCTTTAATATATCAAAACTTTAGTACATACATTGATGCCGGTTGCAAGTGATTATCAGGCTTTCGTAAATTTCATCATTTTGCATCTGTCGAGTCACAGACTGTAGCTCTAATTGAAGACGGGCACAGGGATGACCAATCCGCGGTTGTCTTACTTCCCCAAGCTCAGTCAAGCACAGCATAGGACTAGGACACCCGGAATAAAAACAATGACTTGAAGGTTTCAGCGGGGATGTCGTCCACTCAGACAGTCCTGCACTCTCAGTGTCGCATTGATGATTTCAAATGGGGAAGGGTGGGCGACCAATAAGGGATGCTGGGCTGGTGGTTCTCGAAGTTTAGAAGGACCTAGAAGTGATCACGCCATCGATGGACCTTGGCAGCAATAAAGCCTCCATTCACATCACGAAAAGTTATTCAGGGCAAGACAGGCTTTTTGTACTCACAGCCTCAGTTGAGTTGGATTGCCTGACATTTGCGCGACATTAGGTTATCCTGCCCTAGGGCGCGGACCAGGCGCGTTTGAATGATAGCCCTGTTGGACCCAGTGACACCAGTTGCCACGTGAAAAATCTGGAGATGAAACCGCTTAGCATAAAGGCAAACCATGCGAATAGGAACTGCCCTCCTCTAGTTTGAGGGTCTCACACTAATTTGCAGAGGTTAGGGTTAAGTGTAGGGTCAGGATTAGCGTTAAGGCTAGGACTACGACACGCAAGGATGTGAGGGGAACTCCTTTTCCAGTGTCATACAAAAATAAGGAGGGATAGGAAGTTTATTATTTTCTAACCCGTAGAAAGCCGAGCTGCGAGGCTAGTGGAGCTGTGTGGGCTTGTTTATGTCTGACCATTGACAAAGACTGCTAGATGCTGGAGTCCTGAGGAACTTCAGCCCGTTCGTGATGATTTTATGGGAAGAGGGTGAAGCCGTTGGTATGGTAGCTCACGCGTGTGCAACTGGCAGCCAAGGCTGACTGTAAAGCAAGCAGGCTCTCGGGTCTGAAGAATGAGCAACCATGCAGGAACTTAGCTGGACACCAATCTGGCCAATAAGACACCTGTAAGCATTTTACAAGCCGAATGTTATCCAGCACTCAGTAAGGCTTCACCCGTAAGCTGACACAATTATGATGGCTTGAGGTGGTGTGCCGCAGGAATGGATCACAGTTTCTGCCACCGAATTCAATATGGGTAAGGATGTCTCGTATGACCACCAAAACAGGACACCGGAAAAGGAACCACCCGCAATGCATGCAGCTTTACGCTAACTTCCAAGAAAATTATGTTTAGGAGTAAGGTGACGGTTAAGTTTGAGGTTTATGTCAGAGTTGGGGTTATGGTCATGATTGGGCTAAGGGTTAAGGTTTTAACTGTAGGGTTAAGGTTTAGGGTAGGGCTGGGGTCAAGCTTAAGATGATAGTTTAGTTTAATGTTAGGGTTAAAGTACGGGCACATATACCCTTCCTAAAATTTACTGTAATGACACCTATTTTAAGTGGGCGGGGCCGTTCCTATTCCCGTGTCCTGTCTAGGCGGCCATACAAGGCATCATTACCGCTTTCATCGTCAAAACAATTGGTTAGAATACGGTTAGTTTTAAGTTCAAGGTTAAGGTCAGAGTTGAGGTTAGGGTCAAGATAAGGCTAAGTGGTTAAGGTTATTATCGTGTTACCTGCACGGTTTAGGTTAAGAGTAGGACTAGGGTTAAGATTAAGGAGAGATCCGTTTTATGTTACGGGGTTAGTGTGAGGACACAGGAATACTAAGTCTCTCTAAAATTTACCGCAAGGCCACGTTTGTTAAGCGGGCGGGGCAGTTCCTATTCCCGTGTCCTGTCTAGACGGCCATAAAAGGCATCCTCTACCCCAATATGTACAGGGAGCTAGGCCTGCAAAAATTCAGTCCACTCAACTACTGTCCAGCAAGCCAACCGGAATTTCGGAGTATCACAGGGCCAGGATCAGGGTGACCGGGAGGGGCGCTTCCAGGCCCAACAACAAAAACAACAGCACATCGCATTACCAGTGCCTGGGGTGCGAGACAGGGCCAGCAAGCAGTGGAGGCAGACGAACCATCGGTTCCAGCGGATGGCGCAGAATAGAGCGGGTTAAGGAAGTTGGCCAGTACTTCCGGTCGATTGATATAGGACCTGAAAGGGAAAATCTAAAGTAGCAAAAGCAGGCAGATGAATCAGAAAATGGCTTTTCTAACAGCAGTGGTGCACATTTCACAAATTAAAACTCTATGAGGAGAATTAACTAGCCCTGAAGAGCAGTAAGGACTTTCGAAGCATGTACAATATCTCCCTTCTCATGGTAATAGTATTTAAATGGCAGGACTAGATTGAGGTGGTTGGAGAAAGACGTTTGAGCACAGAGGCCACATCTACGGGTCACACACACAAACTGGCCTTTAAACCAAACACCATTGCACGAAACCCTCACGAATACCACTTCGGTTAGTTTCAATAAAGAAACAATATGGAGGAGTCACCGCAATCTACGGAATAGGGTATGGCTTCTAATGGTTCCCTTCCCAAGTCACTGTACTTCGGAAGTGGGAAGATGCCACGAACGTCGGGATTCTGTGGCCAACTTGCGATGGAGTAGCGCAGTAGCAGAAAGGAGATCCAAAGAAATACAGTTTCAACAAACATGTTTTCGGTAAACTCCGACGGGTTACTATTTGCATATAAATTTAAAAACGAATTGACTGGTTTTCTGCATCAAATTGACGAGTATTTGCGGAAATGACGACAAAGCTTATTAACTTTCCAACTTGCCACTACGACTAATCTCCAAGGGCATCTCCATTTAAACTACGCGTGACCCAACGAAGCTTGGGTGTCAGGAAGTATTTATTCTCCAACCGTGTCGTGGAACTGTGGAATATTCTACCTAAGGCGATTGTAATGACCCAGTCTGTGGAGGCATTCGAACATTGGCTTGACATACATATGTTGCAGCACCTCGAGGACTATGTGACTACATAACATTAAAAATACCAGTGAACTACGTAACTCTGGCGCCATTTACTTGACTGTTTCTGTTCTTAATTCTTGCGATTTTTATGAAAAATAGCGAGTTTAAAGGCGTAGGCCTATATCCTTCAAATAAATTGAACTTAAGTGCCGGAACATGCCCTCATGAGCAAAACTTACCACAGGGAAATAGTCTTCGAAGCCAACTCAAGGTTCTCTCGATCTTGTTCGGAATTTCCCAGGAAGGTTCCTAAAGAATGAGAAAAAGGAGAACCCTCAAGAAAAGCGACACGCTATTTTATGGCATTTTGTGATTGTGCTAACATATGTTCCATTAGTCCGGGCCTTGCTACTGCATGCTCTGACTTGTAAAAACAAAGATCTGCTCTCTAAGTGTAAGGTTTGCTACCACAAATATTGGAGAAAATCCGCGGGACTCACCGAACTCCGAGACGTAGGCATGTTTGGCCAGAAATATAAGGAAGTCCTCATTGAACTCAAAGCAGCTCGGATACTGACACCAGATCTGCAAAAAGTGGAAACGTGTCCTTAATTATAATAATAATTAGAATCTTCCTCGAGCTGAAGTCCTTATCCCCGTAAGTTTTCCTTACCACATGCGCAACTGTTTGTTAGTTATTCCTCCTCTTGTTTCCTTCCCCGAAAACTTTTCCTCTTAATTTTTTCATCCTTTCCAAACAACCTTCTCCATTGACCCAAGGAAGAATCTTGAACGTTTAGACATACGCGGCTCTCGCAAAGGTCATAGTTACCGAAGCATTTTAAAACCTTATCATCCTTGCATATAGGCGATCGTCTGCAAGTTAACCTGTTGGCGCATATAATTTACCATGCATTTCATTCAATTGCCGTACCGCATAAGTCTGTCGCTGAAGTTCAGACGCCATGATCCTCACAGAAGACAATAGTTCCCCAACATCCCCCATTCGGCAAGTAGTTCGGGCTTTCTGACACGTTCTTTCAAGCGGCCATGGTCTCGCCTGCCACTAATACCAATGAGCGCAGTGCTCCCATCCTAACTGTTACATCGTTGTCCTACTAACACCGAGAAATAAGAAGCGGCAACCAGCCAAATACCTAACTCGAAACAGTCTCCGAAAACATGGAAGCATACTACGGGATGAGTGGGTCGAGCTTACTATATGTTCTGTCACAGATCAAAGCAAGTAGATATGTACTAAATGAAGCATTTTCGACGCCAAGTATATGGGGCCTTAGTAAGTACAAGTAGAAGATGTATGACGTAAAGGCTAACAAACTGGGCACTGAGTTGCGCTCGGCAGTTATGAGTTTTCAGAAGAGTTAGAGACTAAGGACAGAAAAATAACTTCAAGAAACACCAGAAAGTGGTCAAAAAGAAAAGATAGGCGGTATGCGGAAGTGACAGCAGCATCAATAGGGGATTAGTAGTGACAGGGAGAGAACCCGTACAAAGAGTCAATTTTCGAGTGCAATTACAATAAAGTGTCTACGTAATAATATTGAGTAGGAGGTTATGCAACATGCATATGCCACTTTCGAGACCACGCCTACCTGCCATACGCAGTCGAGGAAGAGGAGGAAGATGGGCGAATCTCGCTGAGAGAGGGACATCGAGAAAGCTGAGTGCCGACAAGTTTCACCAAATGCATGCCCTGCCAGCAACCAGTCACGGTAGATCAAGGCCTCAAAACTTGGAGGAGGAGGCATAAGTAAAAGGCAGCAATAAATGGAGGTAAAATATGAAGCTTTTAAACAGTGTTAGACTAACGTTGGAGGAAATTAACAAAAATATCCTCCTTCAACGAGGGCAGAGATCACATCGAAGCTATAAACCAAACATGAATAAATAATCTTAAAATTAAACTGGCAGGCCAATATGCCTGCCGATCTGGCATTAAAATTTTCAAATGAAGTGAAATAAAACTTTCTCCATCCCGTTATATGTTGCTAAAAGATGTGGATTCACCAAGAGTACTTTCGCTGATAAATCAAGATTATAGCTTAAGGCACGAAAATCGGCACATCTGACTGACTGATGACAGATAATGAGTCAGAAATGGCCATTCCAATCTCTCTTGCCATTTTCGGTCATAGTATTCTGCCTACATACAGCCAATCATATCCCTGACAACCAGCTAGGGACAGGAAACACAAACATGCGCTCGAGCACGGCACGGATAGTCCACACACTGGATCTACAATATGGATTATAAGCACTTCATCAAACCGAAGTTAACCAGTACCTCGCCATCTGCCATCTTCTCTCGCTCCAGATCGCGTATTTAATCAGTCAATAGTGGGTGCATACCGATCCATTAGCTTCCCGGAACAAGCCGCTTCGTAGGTGGTAGGGGTCACGAACAGGCAACCACCTAACCAGACCGAAGTCGGCCAAGCAATAAAAGCAGTGGGGGAGGACAGAGTTTGAGGGTAACTTTATTCAAAACTGCTTTGGGCTTATTTGTCTTCATTCAGTCAAGGGCACTAGCTGGAACCATATTTACAACCATGCGCACACATATATACATTTGAGTAAATACCCACTGATCTAAATTAAATGCAGTCTAAACGCTCACCATAAGGGCTAGTCCCTCAATCCTCACTGGCTAGGCTTAACTCACGCGGATATCACATTGCTGAGAATTCTCTGGGGTAAGATTAGGAAGGAGCCATTTCTACCCGGATGTCGTTCCCGAGGAACGAGTTAGTTAGACAGATAGTAATCTTCAAAGCCCCATTACTGGAGAAGTAGCACACAATAGGTCTCAGGACGACCAGAGACCGGAGAGAGTGCAGCTGGTAGCTTAATTGCCATGTGTCAGACTCTGCTCTGACGGATAGCATAGAGGGTATGGAAGTGGAGAATTACCTACCCACGAATTGTGCGGACTCCGGGCGCGAGTATGATCTGCACTAGGGAGGAAACGAGGAGGGTGCGGTCACGTCCCTGCTGGCCCAGAACCAGCACGCAGGCGCCCTGAGTCTGCATGCCAGCGAGGCGTTCTTGCAGCTCGGCAGTGCCGTTGCCCGCTGTACCTGTCGCAGCCTCCGCCGTCTGACAGAGCAGCTTCTCCTGTTGCAACTGCTGTTGGGCGGCGGCGTCTTGACCGTCGAGGGCCGCCGCCGCGGCCACCGCGGCAGTCAACGCTTCGAGGAGGAGGGAGAGCCAGCCTGTTGTGCGCTTGAGGCTCACCTTGGCAACGCTGCCCTCCACAGTCTCAGCGCCGAGTTCTGGCGACGCGTCCGCGTGACCACTGGTCGGTTCACCACCTCCACTGCCACCACCACCACCGCCACCGGTGAATTGAAGGAGACTGGACATGGCCGAGGGTGGTTTAGAGCCAGGCTGTTGCAGAGAGACAGGGCGAGTGTAGGCTGGTAAAGGGATGGGCAAAAAGACGGGGGTGACTGGACTACTGAAAGCGAACATACATGTCCCGGTAAGCGAGGACGCGGTACGGCATCCACGAATGGTCGCATGGAGTCCGTGACTCCGTTGCGAACCTTTTAAGCTCAAAGGTATACTATGTTCCACGCTAAAGACGAGACCGATGCAAATCCCACCAGAACTGACAAAAGGTGGCAGGACATCCACAATCCTGTTGCCGAGTGGCTAGTTTTATTCTTCAGTACTGACAAATCACTAGTCATGGCAACCTCTTGTCGAAGCCATAGGCCCTGAAAACTCCCTGCACATGATTACTGGTAAGGTTTCTCATATGGGTCAGTTATCAGCTTAGGTCCCAGAAATAAAATGAGAAAAATTTACTAGACTGTGAAAATAGTTTTTTCTATACACGAAGACTTAGGGTTTAATGAGTGGGAAATTAATTATTTTTTGTCTGTACACTACGATTCCCTCATCTTATGCAGCCGACTGTGAGTTGTTTGGTGAGAAGTGCTTTAACGTCGACACGTATACCGGCAACTGTGGAAATCCTTGAGGCAGTGCCTCTAATACGGGCCAATTGGTAGATACACCCCAGCCTACTGTGTGGCACATGGTGAACAGCGTCGTAATCGGTGGTCGAACAGTCACTTGCGGGCAACCTACATACGGGGTGAAACCTGACCTCTGCAAATAACTGGATCATGTCGTACACGTGAACTTGCTCCGGTAATCTCCAGCCTTCTGATTCACTACACCTATTTTTAGACGCTACCGTAGGGTTAAAGCTCCCCTGACATTGTGCACAAAAGGCTGTCCACTCAGGAAGTGTGTAGGGTGCGAAATTCGAAGTGAAAGCTTAAACAGAAAAGTGCTATAAGTGAGGGTTAGGGAAAATCGAAAGACAGTTTCGGGGTTGTTGTTTTCATCGGCCAGTGAGGTCCAAACTCCAGATGCTTACCAAAGTTCGATGGGTCGGACGGAACGAACTCGCCTCCTTTCAGCTAAGATCAGAAATATGCACTCATATGCGAGCATCGTTAACCGGTCTACCCTGACTAAACGATCAAAGGGGAATTTAACATTTTACGGCTAAAGCTCGGAGTCAAAGGCTCATCCAGACTGTCGTGCAGTGGAGAGCAGTTAGCTATCGAGGGCTGTTAGTGGGACGCTCACCGAATGCGTTACCTTACACACTCGTCCCACTGTTACTTTGGGCTCACTCCAGTATCACAGGGAGACTAACCTTACCAGCATAGACGAGGGAGACTGGAATGGCCATTTCAGTCTCCCTCGTCTATGCTGGTAATGTTACTCTGCCTATATCCTTACCCGCTGTGCGGCTGCTGTCGGAGCTCGAGAGTAAGCCCCAAGGCACAACGGGACGAAGGAGTCCTGTAACCGATCGGTCAGCGCCTTCTTACGATAGTTTATATTGCCGATCGAAACTGACAAGACAACGAGCTCGTGGCGTTGTGGGTCAGAGGGTCGCGAGTTAGAGCCACGGGCGCCGTAACACATGGGGTTGGGTATGGCTGGCTGATGAGGGCTCATAAGCCAGAAATGGCCATTCCAGTCACTCTTGTCTTAGTTTGTGCTCTACAGGCTTTCTTGACTACCACAATATACCTTAAAACCAAGCACAAAATTCAATTGTCGAGCAACTTTCTAGTTGAAGGGAGGACGATAATTGGAAAGTGATTTAACAACCGAAGAGTTACCTTGAATAAATTCTCTAAAGATGGACCTAATGTCGGAGGGCTCCGTGATTGGCCGACTCAAACGCTTCCATTGAGGGTTGAACTGATCCATTTCTATCCCGAGAGCTGATGAGAAAGAAAGAGATATGTGGCGACCAAGTTAGAATGGGATAAACAAGGAAATAAAAAAGAAGAGAGAGAGAGACAAACGTTTAATGCTTTGAAACAAGTGAATCGCAAATCCACGGGACGGCCTATAGAAAAACAGTTACTAACTCCACAGTCTAATTTACGTACTCGAACAGCCCGATAGCTCAAAGAAGCATTAATTGGACTGTACTGAGCGGATATAGACGGCAACGACCTCGCAATCCCCCCAATCTCCCATCAGGATCCAGGTGTACGACGGAAAAAACAGGCAGGCACCTTTTCCTCTCTCTCTCATGAAAATATCGACCGAAATTCTGGAAATGTGTTTTCTGATTTAAAAAATGACCTAAGAAGAGTAGTTAGACCGATTATCTTGCAGCCTAATCCGAAAATAGTTCAGTCACAGTGGAATGACGGTTTTTGAACGAGCTTCTTTCTGACTGCCTGCAAAAGGTGTACTCTGTAAAACATGGCTACTTAAGTAGTATACATTTTTCTCACTGTCCCTATAAATTCAAATATATTTTATAGAAAAAATTGCATGAAAATATTCATTTTTATACTTGTTTGGTAGTAAATTGCGTCTTGTTCAAATTTTATACTTAAAGAAAGGACATCTTCCGGTCTTGAAAAATTTCTAATTATAGGATTTTTTAAGACTGAAATTTTCATTCAGCCGTTAAAGTTATTAATGTTGTCTAAAACGTACACAACATGATACACATCTATTACAAAATTCTATGAGAAATGTGTGATCTCTTCCTAGTTGCGTAGAAAAATGCGTGATTTTCCTTACATAGAATGTACACAGCATGGAGTTTGGAAACATTGAGTGCATGTGTAATGGCCGGTAGTGTTCAAAATTACACGGCAAATTATAAAATTTTTAAAACTGAAATATACCCTTTCTTCAAGTGTAAATTTGGGAGAAGACGCAATTCGCTACCAATCGATTATAAGAAAAGTATATTTTTATGCACGTTTTCGACAACATATATTTGAATATATAAGGACAGTGAAAATCATTGATAAAGTTACCTACTGCTTAAGTAGCCAACATTAACAGAGGAGACCTTTTTACGAGAAGGGAGACGGGGACGGGGGGGATGGCAGGCGCAAAGAGATGAGGCAAGCGGAGAAATGTAAGAAACGTACAAGATTTCTTCTTCGACTGGATCACACGCAAGTCAATGATAGTTCCGCGCCGACTGGCCGGCAGCAGTGCTGCCAGCAACTGTTCGTCCACACGACACTTGGCAGCCGCAGCGGTTTGCAGTCCGGCACCAGAACGAAACTCGCCTGGTGAGCTTTCGCTGGCCTCCAGGCCTGTCTTACCAACCCGCGAGACAGACAAAGCCTCCGCACAAACGGCTATGTATGTCTAAGGTGAATTGTGGGAGAGACGGTTGGAAAAGAAGAATAATATGGGAGTGCGTGTGACGGGGTAGCATTTAAAACAGAAATCATTGCGTGTGTGCTGAGATGTAAAGCGTGTAATCACGTACAGATTTGCTGGGATGATAGTAAGTGATAATGGGGAAACGGCCGTCGCGCCGAAACTGGGCCGATTCACGCAAAAGGTCGTCCGAAATGCAGGCGAGAGTCAAAATTATCCCGTGGGTAGGAAGGGCAGATCTAGATGAGAGCGATAGAGGGTAAAAAATGAAGCGTTTGGGATGAGATTAAACGTGTACAGTACACAATTGCTATTTACAATGGCTTCTGGGGATTGTGAGTACTCACATCTACCGGCGATGGACAGGTCGACCGTTGCTGGCGACGGTGACCAGCGTGTGCCCCACGGTCCACCACGCGCAACACCGGCGACTTGCGAAGCATTTGCCGCACTCACTCCTTTCTCATTCACCAGGCTTCGATAGCAACATAAATGTCAATATGATCTTTTAAGTTCACTTGACAGAAATTCATACTCCTATGTCTAAAACTAGCTATTCGACGACAGTCAATCCGTTAGATTTTGCCTAGAAAGCCTGAATCACTTGGGTCCACTGTGCTCTTCAACTCGCTATTCAAACCTGCCCACCCTGCTTTAAAATCTCGCACACACTACGTGTGAATTGTGGTTGTGGCTGAACGGGGTTTCATGCTATTCCTTGGTGAAGTCGCAACGCGTGGAAAACAGTAAGGTGGACAAAATGCAGGCTAAGAGAATTTTTATCCGAGATTCAGGTTTGAAGAAGCTGCCGCTTCGTTTCCCGCTGTGCATACACCCTTTGTCGATCTTTGCCGAGTCCAATTCAATAAAGAGGAAGTGTTAGCTGCCAAGGACAGGGACACCTGAAAGGCCATTGCTGGGGTTACCAGATAGTTGTAGCCCGTTTCCGGATTGCACACCCGACATTCGAGCCCCGAAACATTTGGCCATCGAACACGGCTGTCGCCACTTAAACTAACAGGCTCGCATCATGCCAGTTGATACCGGAAGCAGTTCAACCCGTGAGAGTGGCAAGCACTGGCTGTGACCTGCTCCAACTTCGGAAAACGACCCCCATCGACAATTTTCGTCTCCTAGATAACTGATGAGGAGAGCAAGTATTAACTACAACAACAAGGGGGTACAAAACACTGGCCAACGGTGAAATAAACGTAGTTCGTGTAGATAGATCGAAAATGCTTTCCCGATTCTAATTTTAATTAACGGGTCATCGACGGTTGCGACAAAGGTGAAAAGTTTTGTGGTTCCAGCACACTTGAACTGTGACAACGAATTTACAGGCTCATAATAAATTCACTGTCTTTCAGGCATCCCGGAAGGACGTTCAGTCAAAAAATTAAAATGACCTGTACGGATATTTACTCCAGATGGGTATGATTGGCTGACGATAACTAATAAGCCGGAAATAACCATTCCGGTCTTCCCTGTCTGTCGGTATTCTTTTCCGCATATTCCGGCTCACTATGCGAATGTCTACAACGGCCGCATGGTGAATAGCAAGGCACAAACGGGACGAACAGGTCGCGAAAACTAATAGATGATAGTCCTCCCATTAAAATCCAGATTTATTTCGAGCGTTGATCTTGGACTGACAAGTTTCGATTTGAAAATGATGAATAACAGTGTGGGTTTAGGGCGGAGGACGGGATTGGCGGCTGTAGTCATGTGCAGCAGTTAAAAATGTAGGTGCAAAGGCTTTGGTAAGGATAACGTGTATGACCGCCTAGCCAGGACACGGGAATAGTAAGTCCCCGCCTACTTGCGGACTTGTTCGAGAAGGGCGAAATTCCCGTGACGCAACCCTAACCTATAGCCCTAATCTTAAACCTCGCCCTACCCTAAATTAAACTCCAGAGTTAAAATGAACCCAAACCTTAACCCTTCTGATCGCAACCCTAACTGCGATCTTAACCTTAAACATTCCCTAAACCGAAGTTCCACGGAATTGGGCGCAACGCCACATGCATTGGAGACGGTCTCTATTCGCGTGTCCTGATTAGGCGGCCATACAAGCCCTTCTTGTCGAAGCTTTTAGCGAGTGCAATGCAAAGATGTCTGCCAATAGCAGTTGTTTTGCTGCTTGCATATACCAGCGGAACTTTCAATCTTAAAATCAGGCTAATCCGGGGATGCAAGCCAACATCCCTGCAGTACCGTTGAGCCATCATGTTACCGATGCGTTGTAAAGAGCTCCCATGGCGTCGTCTCTGAAGACCCTCAGTAGGCCACAACAGGAACCCAGATGAATGGCTACATAGTCAGCCGAGGAAGTCTGGTCAGAGCACTTAAAGTACCAGCCTTTGAGACACGAATGCGACTGCAATCTAACAAGACTACCGTGGAGGCTTTTTACTTTCTTTCCCCGAATTTCGGATACTGCCCAGTGACGATATTGTGCATGGAATCAAACCTAGAAACACGCCTGTCCACCGTTGTTACTTGGGAAGAAACTGTCCCCCCACAAGTAATGACAGTTTAATCCAGTGGCAAATAACAGTAGTGTAACCCCTGAGGGTGGTGAATGCTGCTGAAAGATCCCAAGCCACTAAAACAGTGGAGGATAAAGTGGCCAACATTTCGATAATGCAAGATCCTTTACACAGTGCATCATCTATGCTTCAACCGTTACTCAAAAAAATTTAATTCCCCTGATCCGCGTTATGACGCGGAAGTGGTACCCAAAGAAAAATACTTTGGGAACAAGCGGTCTACCCTGCTCATGCCAACTAGAAGACACGTGTTGAGGGGGTAGCAGTGGATCGTAGGACATGAACCACGAACATTCAAGCAAACTACACCGATTTTGGATACAGGAAAGAAAAGTGCAAATGATCACAGAATACACCAAAACGCACGAAAATACGGAGCTCATACTTGCACGTATTTATAATTCAAGCTAATTCGTGTACGAGAGCATGCTGACTTTTGATTGATTGCCTTATCGGGTATCTACAAAAATCACACCTGGCAAAATAACTACTTAGTACTAGTGAGTACTTTTTATAAATATATTAGTTCGTTCATGGCTTTCGGAAAATTTGCATGGAAAATTCATTTACTATACTAACTGGAATGGGATAACGGCTCCTCGAAAGTGTAGACTTATCTTTTGATATTGAGGAAAATATGATAATTCCCGTATATATATAAGCATAAAAAACTGACAAGTTTTTGTCTAAGGCTTCAGGTGTCTATGGAGTTGCCCCTAGATGATCACGAATGGATCACCTGTCCGATTTGCAAATAGTACTAAAAAGCAGCTGGGACGTAGAGGACAGAAGGAAGGATTACGATTTAGTCTAAAGACGTACAAATAGACTTTTGAAGATCACGGTACACCTTTTCTCTCAAGAAGAAAATTTAAGAAAAAATAGTTTAGCATCAGAGCAGTTTAAAAAGAAACCTTTGTGCAATCTTTTAGACATTAGTAAAAGAATGCACATCACCTTAGCGGTCCGTTTTCCAAATTTTATGCGCAGAGATTGCTAAAAATATGCTTAAAAAACGCTCGGTATGCTGCATTGTACGAATTAGCTTGAAGTAGAAGAGAGAAGAAGAAGGAGGAGGAGGCTGTAAGCTCGCCGGAATCATCTTAATTCCTCTAAGCTTTTGAGCTCCTACCGGAGTCAGAGAGAAAAACGTGATTCCTGCGAGTGAACAGACTTCGTCTTCTATGCTCACACATACACCTACTAATAATATTTTCTTAGTAGTTGTAAAACTGAGAAATCCAAAAGGCTAACACTCACGGAGTAGTCGACATTGACTGAACTGATGCGACACTCGCCGCGTTGCAAGAGATCGGCAAATTCGCGCTTCAGGGAGAATATATGCCAACCATCCTCCTCAAACGTGAAGTCGGGTTTGTAATTTAGTGCGCAAAGAAGTGAGACATTCTCTGAGGATGAGAAATAAAATAGGGATCGTTAGAAACACCACCAAATTGCGGTCAACTTACCTGCTCATGCTACGCCCACCTACTTACGCGATAGCAGCCTGGCAACATAAAGCCTATAAGACTGCTGTAATTTCAGTAATAATTGTGCGGTCGACTTTTTGCAAAACGAAATGTGATCATGCGGTGTATGGTTCAACTGTCCAAATTCACACTGGTAGTTACAGCCCGTAACAAAACTCAGGAAACGGGCGTAAATCTTCAACGGAAATTTGATGGAAAAGGATACTATAGAGGACGATCAAAACTGTATAATTAAGCTGCAAGTTAAACTTTTCAAGTTTGCTAATACAAATGGTGAGTTTTTGAGAACCCTGTTTACGGCAGAATAACATGACGGAAAAAGACAGGGGAGACTGGAATGGTCAATTATGGCTTATTTGTCATCATCAGCCAGCCATACCCAACCCCACGTTGCAGCAACCGAGGCTCGAACTCGCGAGCGCTCTAGCTCAACGAGCTCGTAGTCTTGCCGGTTTCTTTAAAATAATTAATTGATCCTTGGCTATATCTAAATGCTAGTAGATTACAGTTGAGTTAGCATTTAGGAGATCATTGCATCGCTTTCCAAGAAATCTTTTGGGACAGCTTCCTAAAATTGCCCGTAGTTTGCCATTTGTTTTGAAAGTCAAAAGGCAAGCACTGGGAGTGTCAAATCGATGCAAGCTGATGATGCAAATCGATGCAAGCTGATAATTGAAATCCAGAACAGCAGTCCGAGGTAACTACGACGATGTGAGCATGACACGTCCTTTTGGCACACAAAATAAGGTGCTAGATCATTTTCTGAAAAAAATGGTTTATCTCTCTAATTGAAAATTAATTTACCCTTCTGGTCGGGCATTCTTCTATACTAATAGCTGCCTCAGGTAACAACTGTGCTTTCGAGTGTGGTTCCATAGTCGCCGGCATTAGCCTCGACAACCAAGGTTTACTAAGACCACTTTCGTCAACTCGGCATTCGAATTCTCGGGTTGCATGAACCAGGAGAGATTAAACGTGAATAAGAAAGATACTTACCATGAAAAAAAGCATCTATTTCTAAAAATTTTGATTCCTAAACTTGTGTCTTTTTTGTTAAAAAAAGAAGTAGTAACATTAGGATAAAAGTCATTGTTTTTACATCCATAATTTCCAAACGTATGTAAATATTTAACAAGCAACGGCGAAGAGGCTCATTGTATAAAATAACTTTGAAGTTGTCGTTTTTTCCCAATACGCAATTTAGACACAGAACGGGCTCCGCCTCCGACGTTTGATAAATATGGTTGCATTTATTTGGCCAATTAGTACTGCATTTATAAGCGAAAAATTTACGAACGGGCAGACTACCTGAATTTTATTTCTTGAGTTTACTTTGGAAAAGGACAAAGTATGCAGAAATTCGTTCAAAAAATAATTCTAAGAAGAAGGCATTTTTAAGAAAAAAATCAAAGTTTTTTATTTCATCAAGAGGATATTCCTTAAAAAAACCTTGTTTTGACCTCCATTTTCTCTAGTGATAGACAGTTTGACCGTCGAGTCAGACGCATTCCATCGTCTGTTTCACAGCAGGCTGAACGAAAGCGCAGTGAATTGCACGTTAATAAGTTTTAAGTAATAGTGGACTTGCGAGGCACCTACCACACCCTCTCTTGCCTCACTTGCGGTCGGTCGTCGTAGTCCGAAGATGTCCACCGTATGCTTTACAACCGGGTGGTGCAGGGACGCTGACTTGCGCGTGAACTAGTTTTAAGTGAAGAAGACTTGCACTGCATCTACCACACTCTCTCTCTCTTACCTTACGCGACGGTGCCCGGTGTCAAGATAGAATCAAGGAAACAGCACGCGGAATCGGGTGCAGGTGGCTGGCACGGCGAAATCCGCACCTAAGCGAAACATCACGCTGCCCGGTCCACAACAAACAGTTGAATAAGATTTTAAGACAGCGATGTGGATTTACTCGTATTTGAGCCTATAATTATGACTCAAACTGTTGTTTACGAAAAGGACGATCCGAGGAGTTACTGTGTGGCTTAAGTTTTCCAAAACGGGTTTACTTTGAATTTTTTTGATATTCAAAAACCATAGAACCTGTCGATATGGCAATCAAATAAGGACACCGAAAATCATGAAGTGTCTAATGGGATTTGAAAGAGGCCTTAAGGCTCAACCGATTCTACCATCGCCAGAAGGCAGACGGTAAGTTTACGGAAGCAAACGTCACTAATTACACAGATAATGGCACGTTTTTACTAATTATACTCCAATTTTTGATCGCTGACCGACCTTTTGGTATGCAATCTTGGGAAAACTTATTCTTAACGCCTTCTTGTTGTAAAAATACAATAAAAAACAATTTGTCCAAGTTTCAGAAAATGTAAAGACATCGCATCATAGCATAACGAAAAGAGGTATGCAAAATCTGTCAGAAAATATGCATATCATGTACCTTGGAAGCCTTCATATGACAGGGTGTACGTGTCGCAAAATATAACTAAATTGTTATGTCTTTTATAAATCAAAATACTCTTCCATAGTTACAAATTTCTGAATCCAAAGAACGCACCATTTGTTACAGAAAAGTACCAACCAACTTTTTGTCGATTTTGCCATAAAAGTCAGCCGCATTTACGTACTCCACACGGGCCAACGAAAACGAGATATTTGACTCAAGTAATGGTCCATATGTGAGTTTGACGACGTATTATTTCAAAGGATTCCCAATGTAATGCACCTATTCCAAGATGCATGACGTAGCTTAGTCATATTCCATTATAATCAGTACTGCATGCTTATATAGTATGCAACTAAAGTTTCATGAACTTCAGTGTCGGCTGTTATGACTTCTTGAGAAGCATTACTCCCAATAATGAGGAATACTGCAATGATAGAAGTTCGGACCCAAGATCTGCCTGTTATTGGAGGCAGGAGTTCACGTTCTGTCGCCTGTGATCACGGCAAATGAGATGAACGAGCTGAATGACCGTTTCTAACTTACTTGCGCTCATCAGAAATCCGCATGTCAACCCTGAACTGGGAAGACCCGGAGTTTGAGGGCCTGTTCTTAATAAGGAGAACTAGACAACAATGAATATTTGGTGACCAAAAAAAGTAGAAATACAAAAGGGCTTATGGTCAGACCTCGGTTGCAGTAATCGTTCAGCGTTTGGTAAATGCGATACATTTCCTCATTGGAATGAACACTGAGCTCGTATATGAGGAGCTCCTTGGTGCCGATGGAGAGTGTGAACCAGCCCGGACCAATCTGAGGATAGCGACGCTGGGTAGGCTTGATAAGCGGACTCAAGCAGTCAATTTCCTGAGATTTCACCTAAAAAAAATTAGTAGTCAAGACAGGGGGCGGTCTGAGTTTATTTGAGCTCCTAAAGCCAGTTATTTGAAACAAACAAATTTTGGTATAAGGCACATAAATGCTCTCCAATTTGCTTTAACCGGAAATATGCAGATATCGAATAGTACGTTTTGCATATATTTTCAACAAATTTATCCGTTATAAAAACAAAATATAAAGTGGGGTCTAGTTGAAACTATCAAATAAACAAAATTGTAGAGTTTCGGTTGCTTATCCTCAAAAAGGCATCAAGGAAATGAAAGAACAGTTTACTTGAGAGGCAGTTGGCTTTAAGAACAAAAATTAAATTGTAAGGAGATCCAAGCAGGTGGACTTTTTGGATTTTCAAAGCGAGAAATCGAACCAGTGAAATACCTGAAAACTGCCGTGCGACAAAGGGACAGGTCAGCATAGTAGCTTGCTTTGTGGTTCAAGAGAAATTATCGACATATCTATGTTGAGCCTCTTAATGTACATTGCGAAACTTGTAGTGGTAGCTTATTTCAAGGTCCGGAATTCTTCATTAGAGGATTTCAACCTTTTCACGGTTGAAAACTGTCGTGAATAATTTTGGAACTTCGAAATAATTTAGTACAATGCCTTGATTATACTGTTTGCAGCTCTAGCCGAGAAATCTCATTCCTACAGCCAAAATGCGCATAAAACGTCAGATGGAACGGGACACTGAAAATTTCCTGATTAATTGAAAGAACAGACTTAAATTTTTTATATATATACCAATCTGGTTTCGGCTTGAGATTACTTATAAAATCGAAGCACAAACATAGACCGCAAACACAAGGCAACAGTCTTGGCATTAGTAATCATCGTGTGCCATTGAAGAGCAGTTATTCACGCAATAATGGCCAAGATCCAAACGTGAATTTTTCAAGAATTATGTTGCTAAAACGGCAAGAATACTCCCTTCTTTCGACAAACCGTATTATAAAGCATGACTACATTTATAAAACCCATGTCGAGCAGAGTGAGCATTGAAAGCTGAAAGGGATTTTGCATGAACCATGGAGGACAGTCATTCACACAGTCAGTAAACGAAATAAAATCACGGGATCCAAGCGACCGGTTTTCCGGTCACACGATTGTTACCAGGAAAGATCACGAATCCCACATATTCGATTGAAAGTTTGTAAAGGATTAAAAATATTTGTCACACAGGCGGAAGGGTTTGATTTCTAAAAGTATACCGGTGTTTTCATATCTAACAACACTACAGGCCAATAGCGAATCCCAATAAATTATTAGGAGTATTGGTTATCCAAAAAGAGGTTTGAATCACGAACATCGAAAAGAGACAGAATACGCTCTACGTACCGAGAGTGTTCCATCTCGGCTGACAACTTTTAATCCGTAAATGGACAGTTGAAGATCACCTTGCAGACGAAAACCGCATGGGCCGCATAAGATAACGGACGTTTGAGAATCCTCCGTAGACATAATTAGGTTTTCGTTGATAGTTTTAGAAGATACTAAAAGAAAGTGTATCAGGTGAGCTATAAGAAGTTCCCTTAGGCGTTCAGTTTCCAGCCATAAAATATCGAATAGCTTAGAAAGATGCCTAGTCCTTCAGGCATTTTATTTCGCAAATGTGGGAAACCGACAATGAAAACTCCTTCGCCAGCAGGAAGTTTTGTCACTAGGTTCCAAACGGCTATTTCATGTCAGTCGGCGTGGATGAATTAATGATAGCTGGACACGGGGTGGTACATTACTTCCTATTTGGTAAATTCTGACTAGCACTGGCTTAACCTAACTCAGTGGTTGAAGAATGAGAGGAGGTAGAACTGGAACGTACAGCCCTACACTAACCATCCAGTGCTTATTCGATTATACAAAAAAGACACTCAACTGATGCGTAAAGCCTATAAGTACGACCGCGATGGGATGGTGAGAGGCAGCATACTACTTAATGAAGTCTTCATGTTTCACTCTCATTTTACCCCAAGTCAAACAAGTTAATCCGTTTTTCCCCTTCCCTCTATAGTTTACCTTTTTAATGAAGTTACGTTTCACTTTACCAACAGCTTATCCTTAACCAAAACCGATATTGTCACGAGTGTTTTTACTTCAAGCGAATCGGAAACGGCAAGATCTGCGTCAAATACCAGAGAGGAAACACCACCATCACAAAATATAAAACTTACAGAAATGGTTTTGTGAGTATGTTCCAAATAGGTCAAGCGTTTATTAATTTAGTTTATCACAAGTAAACCTTCGGGTTCCAAGAAAATAATGGACAAGTAAGGCCTGTAGTAAAATCCAAAAAGAACGGATTTATGAAAAAAAAGCATACAGAGCAGCGAAAAGCGTCGAATATGGAAATAGGACCAAATGATAAAAAATGCAAATCGGAAACACCGTAAGACATTGCACACAAAGGTTCAGAGGGTTCCTGAAGAGGTCAGCCCGAGCCACAGAAAAATTGTACGTCAGACGAGTGGCAGATATTATAGCTCGTCGTTAAATAAGGACGGGTTTCAAAAGCCTGCATACGTACATTACTCGTATAGTATCGTTGCTAGAGTAAAGATCCTTGCGGCGAAAGAGTGCTAAGCTGGAATCATCCGTTTGACATACACATGGCTGGCGATCAAATATCGTGGACTATCTTTATGCAAGAGAAGAGCTTGCATGCATGCACGTCAGTGCATAACAATATGCATAATTGGGAGCATGCCATTTTAAATTTCAGTTTGCACGACTCAGGCAACATATTATGATTAAAACTTTTTAAAATGCTGTAAAATAAGAAACAGGATCAACAAACGAGCCAGTGGATAAAAAAATTGTTAAACTGGTTAAATCGTACAACCCATAAACATACAAATATATTTTAAGCCAAAGTACCCATTCCATAACGCACTGCGTTGGTCGATCTACAGTCAGAGACAATAATTGTTAAATCCTGCATGAAAATTGTAGGGAACTTCGAGGATAGTAAATACCGAGTAATGTGAAATGCTGGGAATAAATTCTGGTTAAGAGTGAGCTCAATAGCCTCGCCATGTGCGTAAACAGTAATCCATTCGATTCAATTCAATTCAATTCAATTTATTGAGGGAAATAGGCATGGGCCTTTGAGTACCCTATTTGTAACGTAAAATTAAGTGCGGTATACAGAGAAACCGTGTGGGTTGCAAAGGTACAAAAGGCGGTCATAAAATTTGACAAGTGGTGCACGACTCTCGAGGGTTAAGATAAATGCCTCATCGCTCAGGCTCGTTGCGGAACATAAAACTATCAAGGTTTCTTTAAAGCTTTCCAGCGATGGTGACATCACAACGTCTTCAGGGAGGGTATTCCATGGTTTAACCACTCTGACAGAGAAGGAGAACTTGCGCACATCCAGTCTCGCCTGCTGGACACGCAGTTTCAATGGGTGACCTCGGAGATGGGTCGTGGTGGCAAATTCAAAGAAGTCCGAGAATTCCAGGCAACAATCCAATCCCTTAACAATGCGGAATGTCTGCAGGAGATCACCACGCATTTGCCTATAACTCAAAGGGAACAGATTGAGATTCATTAGGCGGGTTGGATATGGCAAAGGAGCTTTTGACTTCTAACCATTTTGGTGGCTTTCCTCTGACTCTTTCGAGGCAGTTCTGATCTTAAACTGTCCAGGGTTTCCAGGCGTGCATAGCATATTCCAAATGTGGCCTAATGAATGTTCCAAAGGTCTTAGCAAGAAGATCTTCATCGAAATCCAAAAAGGCTCGTCTGATGGCATGCAACACCGAAATTGCCCTCTTCGCCACTTTCGAGCAGTGAGACGATGGTTTTAAGGTGGTGGTCATCAGCACACCAAGGTCCTTTTTGGGTTTCCACGTCTTTTAAGGCTTCACCGTTGAGAAAGTAACTTCTACTTTCGGCAGATCCAGACGGGTTGCCTAAGCGAAGTATTGTACACTTATCGACGTTGAACCGCAAAAGCCAATGATCTCGACCACTCCTCCAACCGAGTTAGGTTGATCTGCAGTTTATCTTCGTCAGCAGGGCTCTGGATTACATTCCAGATTTTAATGTCGTCGGCAAACATTGCTGCTTTCACAGTCGAGATTCCTGACA
>WEDG01002775.1:0-58703 GCA_017591395.1 Schistocephalus solidus | reverse complement strand
CACAGGAAGATTCCTCAAGCGTACCAGCGCTGACGAGGTGTATTGTATACATGTTACAATATCGATTTTTTGTGCGTTTTTGGAGGTATCACGTCAATATTTTTGTGGAATAGTTTGCGTGTAGGACAGATCTAAAAATCTCTTGCACCAAGAGTGGACAATTGTGGTCAGCGTTGATTATTAGATAAGATAATTTGTTGTCCTTACCGTCGGATATTGTGTGTGGTCAGTTGACAACTCCCCTTAACTATTCAGGTAAGCTTTCCGCATTTCGACATTTTTTCATCAAGATGGTTGTTCCGTTGGAACCGAGGATCGGCTTGGATGCCTCATACCTTCTTTATGTTTATGATGGATTTATTCATTGCATTGCTTTGGGTGAACTTTTTAACTATTGTAGCTCTTTAATTCGTTCAATTATTTGACATTTCCCTCAACCCATGCACTTATAGCCTTCAGCATTAGATAACTGCCCTCATGTTGGCATTAGGTCCATTGTAGGTCCTGTGTAATGTTTTCTTCTCGAAGCCCAGTTTCGGAAGTTCTCATTATTTTGATAAAACACTCTAGATGCAGACGACGCGCACGAACAAGACCGTCTGGATGGTGATTCACAGTCCCCTTTGCCGACTCGCAACGATATTATCTTGCCGAAAGTCATGTTCTCAGGTTTTTGAGTCATGTAATAACTTAAATTCAATTGACTTTCCAATGTAAGCAATATTGCATTAATTAACATAGCTGCTCCATGTTTAACTTGCTGTCACTAGCGGCATCGAACGTGCAGCCTACTGCTGGAAATGACAAGATGGGGGTCAGTCCTGCAGTCTTTTTTCAGAGCAAAAAGTAGTATTATCTGAAGCGGAAGTTGTCCCCGACTGTTTGTATATAATGTGAATATTAATGTCCAATTCCACTTGACGTACTCTAGTTGAAATATCGATTATCAAGATAGGGAATATTTTTTTCATGATCAGTTCCTATTTATATTAATTATGTTGCCCATAGTTACGCGCTTGGTCTGCGATAATCATGTCGATTTTCACAAAATTATTTGTTTATCAGTACTCTGGACAGTCTTATAGTACATTTGGAAAGTCTATTTGCAGAGAAGGACTTTTCTACAGTATATCATCAGGTACTTACAGTTACATAAAGAACGAAATAAAAGGGGTTATGAGTTTCTCCTGTGTTATTTGGACGCTTAATTCTCCCGGCACCTGCATGAGGAGGTAGGTGTGTCGTGAAAATTGGGACATGGGGGCCGGGAGTAGAGGTCAGGTGTGGCTGCTGTTTTAGTTCGAGTACGCAGAGTATGACTTTAAGTAGGGGATTGTTTCGACCTTTGAGCAACGCCTAGAGTTGGCGTTAGTTCAGGAAGATGGTTAGCTTGCCCAACGTCTTCAGACAAAGCGCTGGATTCACCCTTCGAATAGTCACTATTGCTAGGGCTCTTTGGCATTGGCCTTTAGAGCAGCATTCTGGTTCCATGTAGACAACCTGAAAGGCTTCCTTAGCTTCGACTAGTTCAAGGGGTCTTTGGGAACCCAGACCTGGAATACTATTTTGGCTTCGACGCACATTGTTCGTCTTCGAGCTCCGTAAAGAAAGCTGAAAAAAAATTTTCTACCAATCTGTGGCACCAGAAGTTTTTTGACTTTCTGTTTTATCTAACCAAGTATGCGCTAGCTAAACTATTTTTTAAGTGGAAAAGGTTGTTTAAAAAACATACTAATAACGAGGGGTCCTAGAGAGTTTAAAGTCTTATTTTGGCGTATGGTAATGGTAAGCAATTATATTTTGGATTAATACTCATAGAGCCACGTACTGGGAGGATTGTACGTTTGGAGAGTCCTGGAGTTCCAGGATGTGCTTTTCTAATTTTGGACGCTGATGCATGCATATGTGAAAGATCAATAGCAAGCACATATGCTAGCCCATGCAATGATAACTGAAATTACGGAATGGGTTTTCGATTCGAAAAATTATATACTTAGACGTTAATGATATAGACAGGAAGATACTACTAAAAAATACAAGAGAGACTGAAATGGGTATTTCTGGCTTATTAGCCGCCATCAACCAGTCGTAACTTGCCCCATTTGTTGCGGCAACTGAGGCTTGAACCCCTTTTGGGTAGAAGTCCAACGCTCTGACCCACTGCCCCACTAAAACCTCAACTACAACTTTCCAGGAATTTAATTTACCTTTGAAAGAGAGGTTCATGAAAAGGGCCTATTCTATGAATTCCGCGTACGCAGGGAGACTGATGGGACGCTACAAACCTCAGTTTATTGCAAAGATATATACGGCGACGTCATCTTACATTTTGGGAGTAACCACCCCATGTCCAACAAGCGCAGCTCTGTTAAGAGCTCATTGAGTCAAGCGAAAGCTCATGGTTCCGATGAAGAAATATATCAAACAGAGATACAATATCTTCTCAAGCCAGTTTTCCTGAATGTATATTCTCCTGGCTTTATTTGTCGATGCACGCGGCAATAACAGTTAAATGAATAAGGTTTTTCTAGAGCTGCGACCACCCAGGTGCAAAATTTAACGAGACGGCAAACCCTCCCGTATGTAAAGAGTGGTTTGTAGGAAGTACTAGTTATGGGAGGTACCGCACAGGTAGCATTAAGTCAATCCATTTATCTCGTGCATTTGGTGAATACTCCAGCGGCCGCCTCTAACTGGTGCACAACTCTTACTTGTGGCTCCTCGTAGCTGGGCTCTTCCGAGCGGCCACACTCCAGGCAACCGCCACGGCCGGTGGTCTAAACCAGACGAGGGTCTTTGGTGTTGTGCGTGCCTGAAAACCCTGATCTTCCCCCCTGTCCCAGCCTTCCTGCGCAGCACACCCTCTCGCCTCACCCTTCCCTCTTTTATCACGGTCGTAAAGTCCTATGACGGGGGCAACAGCAGTCACGTAGGGAGGAAACTCGATCATACGCTCACTTAACCAAATCATGACCCATAGTGGAGTTCGGTAGCCACCTGGGATGACTCAGCAGCCCTAGTTACGAGCAGCTCTGCTTGCACCCTTACGTGGTTGGACGCTAGAAAAGGTGTCCTAAACAAATTCTGGGTATCACGACAGCTTAAGCAGAACGTGGCTAGCAGACTGCAACCCACATCCTGCTCAGATGTGCCCGCTCACTCTAGCGGCCTGGAATTTTAAACCCTTTTTAGACAGCCCGATGCGCAACCAACGGGAACGGAGGACGGCGCTAGTCACTCGGGAACTGGCGCGCTACAAGGTGAACATCACCGCACTCATCAAAACTCGATTATACAACCAAAGCCAACTGGAGAGGTGCGTGCTGCCTACATCTTCTGAATTTGCCACCCGCAGCCAGAGCGATGCCTCGCTGGCGTCGCCTTTGTCCTCCAGTCCGACATCGTGAGACGTCTGCACTGGCAACCGCAGGGCATCAATGATCACCTGATGAGCCTCCACCTGCCACTTTGAGCAGACAAGTTCGTCACCATCGTTAGTATCTACGCGCCTTCCCCACGCCTCGATGACCAGCAACGAACAAATTCTACGAGTATCTGCACGCCCTTCTATCGACTGTGCCGCAGGCGGATAAGTTACTTGTCTTTGGTGAACTTAAAACCTGCCTCGGCACAGACTATGCCACATGGAGAGGAGTGTTGGGCACGCATGTTCTCGAAGACTTCAATGACAATGGCTTTCTTCTATTACGTACCTGCACATAGCACCACCTCCTCCTGACCAATACTTTTTGCCTCCCGGTGCTACAGAAGACCACGAGGATGCACCCCCGGTCGAGATACTGGATTATTTCCTCGTCCGGATGTGAGATTAATCGGAGGTGCTGGTGACAAAGGTGATCCCAAGTGCCAATGTGTGGACGGATCATCGCCTCGTCATCTCCCATATGAGGCTTCGTCTACAGCCACGCAAGAGACCTCAAGAATAGCGACCAACAGGTAAGTTGAATAACGTTTTGTTAAACGTGCCTGCTCACCATCTTTATTTCAACGAGCTGGCCGACCGGCTAGCCAACCTCCCAGTCACCGAAGATTACGCCTGCGTAGAGAACCGCTGGCGATAACTGAGGGACACGATCCAATGCACCGCCCTGGAGGTCCTCGGCCGCAGACGTCATCAACATCAAGACTGGTTCGATGACAACGACGTACCAATCTATACTCTGATCGCCGAGAAGAACCGGTTGCATAAAGTATACATTGACCGCCCTACCGATGCAAACAAGGGAGCCTTCTATCGAAGTCAACGTCTTGTGCTGTAGCGGCTGTGGGAAATACAGGATATCTTGATAAATCGTAAGGCAAAGGAGATCCAAGGGTAGGCGGACCGCAACAAATGGAAGAACTTCTTTGTGGTCATCAAGACTGTCTACGGTCCCATCGTCAAAGTAAACGGTCTTCTTCTCATTACTGATGGAACTACCCTACCTACTGAGGAGACGCAAATCCTGACGCGATGGGCAGAACATTTCCAAAGCGTTCCCAATCGGCCCTTAGCCATCTCCGACGCCACCATTGATCGCCTGCCTGAAGTGAAAATCAACACTGACCTTGATATCCCGTCCTCTCGCAAAGAAACCACCATAGCCGTGCAGCAACTCTCCATCGGGAAAGCACCTGGCTCGGCCGCGATCCCTGCTGAGATTTACAAGCATGGCAGCTCCAACTGATGCGCCAGTTCACATCGCTCTTACCGAAAATGTGGCACCAAGGACAAGTTCCTCAGGATTTCAAAGACGCGACCATCGTTCGTCTTTACAACCAGAAAGGTAACCGGCAACTCTGTGATAACGACAGAGGCATTTCGTTGCTCAACATCACCGTGAAGATTTCGCCCATAGCTTTCTCAATTCTCTGAAAGGACACCTAGAGCAGGGACTGCTCCCGGAAAGCTAAGGTGGCTTTCAGTGACACCGCAGAACAACCGACATTATTTTCGCCGCTCACAAGTTAAAAACGAAGGGCCAAGAGATGTGAACCAACCTCTACACTACTTTCGTGGATCTGATGAAAGCCTTTGACACGGTGAACCACGATGGACTGTGGAAAATCAGGCTAAAAATTCAGCTGTCCTGAGTGGTTCAAGCACATGGTGTCAGCTTCATCACGGAATGATGTCGTGCATCACTAACAACAGGACGGTATCCGAAGCATTCGCAGTGAAAAATGGAGTGAAGCAGGGCTGCTTACTGGCCCCCATTCTCTTAAATCTTATGTTCTCTGCTATGCTGATGGACGCCTACCGTAATCGACGCCCTGGGATCCGCATCGTCTACAGAACTGACAGGCACCTTCTCAACAGTCGGCGTATGCAGGCCCCAACGCGTGTGTATACAAATACAGTCCATGACTTGCTCTTCGTGGACGACTGCACCCTTAACACAGTGACAAAGGAGGACATGTAAAGGAGCATGGACCTTTTCGCGGCAGGCTGCACCAATTACTGACTTACAATCAATACAGCCAAAAGGATGGTCCTGCTACGACAGCCACCCAGCGTAGAATACAACACTCCCCGAATCAACGTCAACGGCACTCAACACAAAAACTCAGAAAACTTTGCTTATCTGGGAAGTACGCTGTCACGCAACATGAAAATTGATGACGAGGTCACTCAACGGATCCCCAAAGCCGGGAATCGCCACATTATTCACCTGAGGACCAAACATAAGATGTGCAAGGCCAACATCCTGACGACACTTCTTTACGGAGCGGAGACCTGAACCGTCTAATCGAACCAAGCCAGGAAGCTGAATCAATTCCATATAAACTGCTTCCGCAGAATACAGAAGTTTAGATGGCATGACAGGATCCCGGACACGAAAGTCCTGGATCGGACCAGAATCCCCAGCATCCACACCATGCTGTGGCAAGTGCAAATGTGATGGAGCGGCCAACCGGTGAGAATGGATAACGAGCGGCCACTCAAACAACTTTTATACGGAGATGTCGCTACGGGTGCTCGTGGACAGTGCGGATGAAAACGATGCTATAAGGACAAGTTGAAGAACTTCTGAAGCAACTGCAACTCAGCTCGGCCCTCTGGGATGACCTCGTCCAGGACAAACTGCCCTGGAGAAGATCTGTTGAGACTGGCGCACTATACAATGCCAACCGGATCGCCGCTACTAAGGCCAAAAGGGTGGTTAGCAAGTCACAAGCGCCCCGGATAAACACCACCAATTCCCAATCCCTGCCAACATGCCAACGCTGTCATTTCACATTCCGCGCGCGAATCGGTCTGATTGGCCTCCTTCGGATGCAATGCATCAACCATACGGCAACTTCAACTTCTGTGTCAACTACTGCCAAACCTTCGTCGGACACCCCTTGGCACCAAATACCTCATTTACACTATCATCGCGACAACAACCCAATACGCATCACCTGATACCTCCACCGTCACAGTCACCACCAACCCCGTCACCACCACCAGCAGCGATGGGAGCTCGGTCCTAACCTGTCCTCATTGCGACCGCACATTCACCTCATGCATCGACCGGCTCGCTCACTTGCGATTCAAACGCGCACAGACTGGTGAACCAGTGTCTTGAACACCAACCCTCAGCAGAGATCGCCGAATCCGCTGCCATCACTGCCCTCGGGTACTCACTCACCAGATGGGCCTATTCATCCACATGCGCGTCCATGACAGTGGCACTAAGCACAATGTCAACAGCACTTATACCCCAGATGCATATCTTCTGCTATTCCCCCCACCACGGCCAACAAAAATATCATGGGCAACAACCACCCAGCCCCGGCTGACTTCTCCTGCCAACACTGAATACACGACTTCACCTAACACAACGGCCTGATCGGTCACCTGCGAATCCATCGCATGGAGACTGACAAACCAGTGCCTGTGGCTCCGAAATACAGTCGCAACGCCCTCCTGCACTGCCCTCATTGCTCCCGCACATTCACACACCGCATGGGCCTATTAGGTCACATGCGCATCCACGGCAAACCACATCAGTGCACACTACCTCACCAATACCCGCACAACACCCTCGAAATCATAATTTACCGGCGTATATTACGGTTTCCTGGAACCCGTGGCTTGGTAGGCTGCTAAGCTGACGCTTACAACAGACCACACAGTCGGCCCAGTGTGTGTTGGGCATTGAGCGGCTGATCAGTGGACTGGGAGTCAGACGGCGATGGCTCCTCCATATCCCCTGGCTTAATGAATACTGGTGTGTGCGTTATGGGAGTCAAATCATGCTGTGGCGTGCGAAGGCGGGTACGCCGGCTTCTCAGCAAATGTGCCCCCTACCACATCAGACAGCTAACCGGCTCGGACCTTGGTTTGATTTTGAGGATGGGGAGGGGAGAGTGAGGTCGAAATCTCAGCGCATTTTCCACACTAGAAACAATCTGACGGGCTTGAAACTCTCACGGTGCGCTGAAAGCCGTAGCTTGGAAGATTTCAACTGGCAGGATAACTCAGACCGCGTGGTCAGTCTAGTGTTTGCGTTTGTGCGCAATGGACGATTGACGGACTGAGATACAGGCTGCAATGGCCCCTTCTTAATGTGGCCTTTATGGTACTCTCACTCAGTTTGAATCCGAACCACCTCTAAATTTGTTGCAATTTTCTGGTTTGTGTTGGACTACAGTGCATGGGCCTGTGCCTACTCCCATCTCCGGTCTTTTTGCCTCTGTCTTACCACCGAGCCCCGGTGGGGAAGTGAAACAGAGAGAGAGGTAGATGCTGTACAAGTATATCTTCACTATAATCAAGTTCAGTTCAGTTTTATTAAGGGAAATATAGGCGAAGCCTTTGAGCTCCCCATTGATGTCAGTGACACTGTAAATTAAAAAAGGCTGACACATAATGGACGTTGGACAAAGGGTTATCTCCCCGACACACTGCAGGACATCGGACAAACAATTATAAAATAATGTTACTCAAAAGTAGGGAGTAGTATGTTATATGACGCGAAAATTGTGGATGGGAATATGTTTCAGGAAATGTGTTAGGTTCGGATGTCGTGGTGGTACTTATGGCTGTACTCGTCAAACTTCCGCTTAAAAGTGTCAACGGATGGGGACATGATTATGTCGGCCGGCAGAGCATTCCAGGCCTTAATCACTCTGTTGGAAAAGAAGAACCTTCTTGTGTCGAGTCTTCCACCTGTCACACGTAGTTTAATGGGATGTCCTCGCAAAGTAGTGGTAGTGACCAGCTCAAAGAAGTCGCCAGATGCAAGGCAACAATCCTGAAGCCGCAGCATTCGAAAGGCTTGTATTAAGTCGCCGCGTAGCTGTCTATAGTCCAGAGGAAACAGATCAACATTAGACAATCGTGTCTCGTAAGGCAGGCAGCTTTGATCTTGAACAAGCTTGGTTGCACGTCTTTGGACCTTCTCAAGGGTGTTGTGGTCTTTGACAGACCACGGTCTGCAGGCTTGTATGGCAAATTCCAATTGTGGTCGCACGAACATCCCGAAGAATTTATTAAAGCACTCTTTGTCGAACTTTGCAAACGCTCGCTTAATTAGATACAAGCTTGACATGGCAGATTTTGCTACTTTGGAGCAATGGAACGATGGCTTCAGTGTGGGCGTGATCCATACACCTAGATCTTTCTGAGCCTCTACCTCTGGTAGCGGTGTTTCGTTCAGATAGTAAATTCTCTGGTGCCCGGAGCTGGTTCTGCCGAATCACAGAATATTGCACTTGGTAGCATTGAATGGGAGGAGCCAGTTGTGCGACCATTCCTCGAGTCGATGCAAGTTCGCCTGTAGATTTTCTTCATCAGCTGCGTTGTGGATGACCTTCCAAAGCTTTATATCGTCAGCAAACATGGCAGTGTCAAAGTACAAGCCACTTACGCAATCATCAATGTATATAAGGAAGAGGATAGGGCCAAGGACGGAGCCCTGAGGAACCCCACTCTCAACCGCCACCTCCGCCGATTGTTGATCGACAAGACGGACAATCTGAGATCGCCCAATCAAAAAGTTTTCGATCCACTTCAAAAGATTGCCCCTTACCCCAATACGGTTGAGTTTGTATAGGAGACGTTGGTGAGGCACGCTATCAAAGGCCTTCTTGAAGTCTATGTACACTGCGTGCACTACATTTCCTTCATCCAATGCATATCATCATCCCTGCGCCAACCTGCTGTGTTGCATACGGTGGACATCGTCGAAAACGACAGTCGAACCGGCAATAAGGGAAAGAATGTATCTGAGCTCGTCAATAGATAATTAAAAAATATATATATATATATATATATATATATATATATATATGACGTGACAGTTCGACCGTCGATTTCGACGAGGTCCACCGTATGCTCCAAACAAGGTGGTGCAGGGACGGTGACTTGCGCGTGAATTAGTTTTAAGTGATAGTAGCATTGCGCTGCAGCTACCGCACTCTCTCCTCCTCCCTCACCTGAGCCCAGTGTCACGACAGAGTCAAGAAGACAGAAGATGGAAGAAGGCGCAGGAGGCTGGCGCGGCCAGAGCCGCCCCTCGACGTACCACCACACCTGGCTCGGATCCTATGGAGTGGGAGTGCCATAAAGGCCACATTAAAAACGAGCCGTTGCAGCCTGACTCTCAGTCTGCCAGTCAGCCACTCCCCACAAAACACACATTGGGCTGACCACGCGGTCCGAGTTATCCCGTCAGTTGGCAACTTTCCAAGCCACGGCTTTTAGCACACCGTGATAGTTTCAAGCGCGTCAGATTGTTTATAGTGAGTAAAATGCGCTGAGCTCTCGACGATACTCTCTCCCCCACCCACATAATCAGACCACCATCCGAGCCAGTCAGTTGCCTGATGTGGGAGTGGGCACATTGGCTGACGGGTCGGCGTACCTGTCTTCGCACGCCACAGCACGACCTGGCCCCCATAACGCACACACCAGGATTCACAAACTCAGGGGATATGGAGGAGCCATCGCCGTCTGACTCCCAGTCCACTGGTCACCCACTCGACACACAGCACATACACTGAGCCGACGGCGTGGTCTGGTGGAAGCGTCAGATTGGCAGACTTCCCAGCCACGGTTTCTAGGAAACCGTGATATACTCTGGTAAATTGTGATTGTGAGGGTGTTGTCGATGTATTGGTGAATTTGGTGTGCGCTGATGTAGCTTAGCCTGTGGTGGTTCACCGGAGGTTGTCGTGGAGGCGCATGTGTCCTAATAGGCCCATGCGGTGTGTAAATGTGCGGTAGCAGTGAGGGCAGTGAAGGTGGGCGCGTCGACTGTATGTCGGAGCCCAGGCACTGGTTCACCAGCCTCCGTGCGATGGATTCGCAGGTGACTGACCAGGCCGATGCGTGAGTTGAAGTTGCGGGCGCAGTGTGGGCAGGAGAAATCGGTAGAGGCTGGGGGATGTCATTAATGGTAGTGGGGGTGGCAGAGGCGCTAAGAATGGCAGGAGCGGAGGGTGTGCATGGTGTATCGGTGTTGTCGGCGTTGTGGTGAATTCCGCTGTCATGGATGCGCATGTGACCGAACAGGCCCATGCGATGAGTGAATACGCGAGGACAGTGAGGGCAGTGGAGGCGACGATCTCTGCTGTGTGATGGTGCTCCAGGCACTGGCTCACCGGTCTCTGTACGATGTATTCGCAAGTGACTGACCAAGCCGATGCGTGAGGTGAATGTGCGGTCGCATTGATTACAGCTTAGGAGATATTCCCCATCGCTGATGGTGGTGGTGGTAGTGAAGGCGGTGGTGGTTGCGGTGGTGGGGGTAACAGGCGATGAGTAGATGGATGTGGTCTCTATGATGGTGGGAGTAATGGAATTGATTCCAGGAGTGAGGGTGGGGGAGTCAGAAGGAGGGTTGGCAGAATTTTACGTAGAAACTGGAATTGTCAGATTGTTGGTGCATTGCGTCCGAAGATGTCCAACCAAGCCGATTCGCGCGCGGAAGATGTGACGACAGTGCGGGCATGTTGGCAGGGCCTGGGCATTGGCGGTGTTGGTCCAAGCGCTGATGACTTTCGTGCCGCTCTTTTGGCCTTGGCGGCGGCGATCCGGTTGGCCTCATAGATTTCTGAACCAGTCTTCACTGATCTTCTCCATGCCGGTCTATCCTGGGCGAGGTCCTCCCAGGTCGCCGAGTTTATTTGCAGTTGCTTCAGCGATTTCTTCAAAGTGTCCTTGTAGCGTCATTTTTGACCTCCCTGCCGGCGAGAACCCGTAGCGACATCTCCGTAGAAAAGTCGTTTGGGTAGTCGCTCGTCGTCCATTCTTACCAGGTGGCCGCTCCATCGCAGTTGCACTTGCCTCAGCATGGCGTGGATGCCGAGGATTCCGGTCCCGTCCAGGACTTCCGTGTCCGGGATCCTGTCTTGCCATCTCAGCTTCAGTATTCTGCGGAAGCAGCTAGGATGGAAGTGATTCAGCTTCCTGGCTTGGTTCAAGTAGACGGTCCAGGTGTCCGCTCCGTAAAGGAGTGTCGTCAAAACGACGGTCTTGTATATCTTCAACTTGGTGTTCAGGTTAATACCATGGCAATTCCACACGGAGGCCTGCAGCCGCCCGAAGACATGACTGGCTTTGGAGATCCGTTGGGTAACATTGTCATCGATTCTCGTGTTGCGGGACAGCGTGCTTCCTAGATATGCGAAGGTTTCCACGTTTTTGAGTTGAGCAACGTTGACATTGATTTTGGGGAGCATTGTATTCTGCGCAGGGTGGCGGCTAGTGTATGACAACCGTTTTGGCTGTACTGATTGTTAATCCAAATTGAGTGCAGCCTACCGCAAAAGGTCCATGCTCCTTTACATGTCCTCCTCCGTCACGGTGTTAAGGGCACAGTCGTCCGCGATGAGCAAGTCATGGACTGTAGTCGTAGACACGCGCGCTGAAGCCTGCATACGCCGACTGTTGAGAAGGTGCCTATCAGTTCTGTAGGCGATGCGGACACCAGGCTGCTCATCACGGTAGGCGTCCATCAGCATAGCCAAGAAAAGGAGACTGAACAGGGTGGGAGCCAATATGCAGCCCTACTTCACTCCGTTGGTCACTGCGAATGCCTCGTATACCCTCCCATTGTCAGTGACGCACGCCATCATCCCGTCATGAAGCTGACGCACCATGTGCTAAGGACAGCCAAATTTCTGCATGACTTTACACAGTTCGTCGCAATTCACCGTGTCAAAGGCTTTCGTCAGATCCACAGAGATAGTGTATAGGTGAGTTCGCATCTCCTGGCACTTCTCTCGTAGCTGGCGGGCGGCAAAGATCATATCCGTTGTTCCACGGTGTCGGCGGAATCCACATTCGCTTTTTGGGAGCAGGCCCTGTTCTAGGTGACCGTTCAGACGATTGAGAAGGATGCGGGTGAAAATCTTCCCGGCAATGTTGGGCAACGAGATGCCTCTGTGATTATAATAGAGTTGCCGGTTCCCCTTCCGTTTGTAGAGATGGACGATGGTCGCGTCTTTGAAATCCTGAGGAACTTGTCCTTGGCGCCACATCTCCTGGAAGAGTGTTGTGAGTTCTGCCATCAGCCGGGGCCCACCGTGCTTGTAGACTTCCGGTGGGATTGCGTCGGATCCCGGTGCTTTACCGCTGGAAATCTGCTGCATGGCCCGGATAGTTTCTGCTAGGGAAGGCAGCAGATCCATGTCATTGTTCGTGCTCACTCGAGGGAGCCAGTCAATGGTAGCATCGGAGATGGCTGATGATCAGTGAAGGACACTTCTGAAGTGCTCGGCCCAGCGCTTTAGAATTTGTAATTTCTCTATCAGCAGTGTTGTGCCGTCAGATCTGTGCAGCGGTGCGGTCCCCTTGATACACGGGCCGTAGATGGCCTTGATGGCTTTGAAAAAGTTTTTCATTTCATTGCGGTCTGTATACCCCTGGATTTCCTCAGCCTTTTGTATCATCCAGGCATCCTGCATCTCCCACAGCCGTTGCTGTACAAGGCGCCAGCATCTGAAGAAGGCTGATTAAGTGACGTCAGTCCGAAGGTCCATGTAGGCTTTGCGCAGTCCATTCTTCTCCGCGAGTTAGTTGCTGATGTCGGCATAATTGTCGTCAAACCAGGCCTGGTGTTGATGGCATGCGCGTCCGAGGACTTCGAGGGTGGTGGACTGGATTAAATTTCGCAGTTGACACCATCGTGTCTCAACGGTAGCTTTATCATCTGGAGCATGCAGGTTCACCGGGGTTGAAGTCGGAGCCTCATCTGGGAGATGATGAGGCGGTGATCTGTCCAACCATCGGCATCGCGGATCGCCTTGTTTACCAGCACGTCCTGTCGATCTCGCCTCCGCACGAGAACATAGTGCAGCAGCAGCTGCCAGCGCCGCGACTGAGGGTGCATCCACGTGGCCTTCTCCCGCGTCGGAAGGCGGAAGAATGTGTTGGTCAGCAGGAGATGGTATTCCGCACACGTGCGCAGAAGAAAGAGGCCGTTATCGTTACAGCCACAGAGACCGTGGGGACACAGTTCTCACTGCCAGGCAGCGTGGTCCGTATCGACGCGGGCGTTGAAGTCACCAAGGACAATTAACTTGTCCTCTTTCGACACAGTCACCAGCAGGGCGTGCAGGTTCTCGTAGAATTTGTCCTTCGCCGCATCAGAGCTGGTCATTTGGGGAGCGTAGGCATTGATGAGGGTGGCGAACTTGGTTCCACGAAGAGACAGACGGAGACTCATTAGGCGATCATTGATACCCTGCGGCAGATAAGGCAGACGTCCCACGATGTCGTGCCGGATGGCAAAGGCAACACAAGCGTCGCGTCGCTCTGCCCAGGATCGGCCGCGCCAGAAGAAGGTGTAGCCCGCACCCACCTCCTCCAGCTGACCCTGCTCAGAGAATCGGGTCTCGCTGAGAGCAGCAATGTCCACCTTGTAGCGCGCCAGTTGGCCGAGCGAAGAGCGCCGTCCTCCGTTCCGGCAGATTGCTCCTAGGATTGTCTAAAGGGGAACGAACATTCCAGGCTGCTAGTGTGAGTGGACTCACCCGAGCAGCCTGGCGGGTATGGTGAGGGGGAGGTGGACGGGGGTATTGTTGCTTGTTAAGGTTTTACGACCACGTTTTTTGCGACCCGCGAGCCATGGCCGGCTCAGAAGACGTGACAACCAGCTTTTGTTTTGGGCAGTTTTCTAGCCCATTCCTCCATGAGGAGGCAAGCAGTGCTGCCCCTTAATAGGGCTGCTCGGACATCCCATACGGCTGCCGAACTCCACTATGGGTCACGGTTTTGTTTTAGTGGGAGAACGACCCGAGTTATCCTGGGCCGCCTACGGGGTTGCTGTCGACCACACCGTAGGATATTTTGAGAGGGGGGAGGTGGGAAGTTCGGGAGTCAGACATATCGGGTGTGGAGGCACACACAACACCAGAGACCCTCACCTGGTTTAGCCCACCGGTCGTGACGGTTGCCCGAGGTGTGGCCGCTGTGAAGAACCCAACTTCGAGGAGCCACAGGTGAGAGTTGGGTACCAGTTGGAGGCGGCCACAGGAGCATTCACCACCTGTGCGAGGCAAATGGAGCGACCAAATGCTATCTTTGTGGTGCTACCCCTAACTAGTACCCTATACCCCATATATATATAGGTAGGTAGGTAGACAGCAGAATTTCCGCCACACTGTTACTCCATTAGACTCGACGCTTTATGGTTGTCTCTGGCATCTGAAACAGTTTTCGCAAAGCTGACCATGTATCCATTGTGTCGGAATAAGCGATACAAGTAAGCAAGTTCCTTAAGAAGGCCTTCACTGATGCAGTAGTGATAAGCCCGGTGAAAAAGTATTCGGAGGCAACTCATTTTGTGGTTTGCTGGATGGTTGCTGTCATAGTGAAGTATGATATCAGCATTTCAGCCGTTGCGATGCACGCTCGTCTTCAGGCTACCATTCTCTAATTTTCGAATACTCAGGTCTAGAAACGGGAGAATATTTTCCGTTGCCTTTTCGCGAGTCAATTGGACAGCTGGAAAATTGTTATTCAGAGTCTGATGCAGCTGCTCAAAATCGCAGGTTTTCATGATAAAAAAGGTATCATCTACACATCGGAGCCACAGTTTTGGCTTCAAAGTTAACATTATATCCTCCTCTAATTATTGTTAAACGAGTTCGACGAGGAGACCCAATATCAGCGAGCCCACTGGAGTGCCCTTTACCTGTTGATAATATTTCCCATCGATTAGACAATAGTACTTCAGACAAAATTCAAGCATATCTAGAATGTGTTGAAGTGGAATATCGACAAGATTGTATTGTAGGCGTTGAGCTACACTCTCAAGTGCCAGGTCATTAGATATTGAGGAAAATAGTATGCATTCATCAGGACTTACTTTGACACCTTTGATCTCCTGAAGGAAAGTCTGGGAATTTTTGACGCTATATTGCGATCCATCAGTCATATGCTTCAGTCAACTGTATAACCATTTGGCAAGTTTATACGTGGGCGATCCAATGAGTGGTACTATGATTCTCAACGACGCCTCTGCTTTGTGTGCCTTTGGACGGCCATACGCATGTTCGATACGGGGTTCACTGAGAATCATAAATCTGGAAGCACCAGGACTTATGAGCTTTAGTCAAAACACTTTTTCACCGGGCTTTTTGCTACTGCAGCAGTGACGACCTTCTTAAGGAACTTGCTTATTTGTATCGCTTATTCCAACTCAATGGATACCCGGTCAGCTTTGTAAAAAACTGACTCAGACGCCAGAGACAACCACCAAGCGTCGAGTCTAATGGAGAAAGAGTGTCCCGGAAATTATACTGTCTAACCTAAATACAAGGAATTTCCGAAGTGATCTCCAGACAATTAAATCGATTTGACATCTCCATCGCCCACAAGCCGGCGTCTTCCAGCACTATCGTGGGTTACAGACTCCACAGTAAAAGAGTAGCTAACGAATGTCATTTACCACATTTATATGTAAATTGTTCTAGCGCTTATGTAGGCCATACGGGTCGACAATTTGGGACCCGCATAAATGAGCATAAGCTGGCCATCCACCAACGCAATCCCTTGTCCCTCGTGCTTGCGCACGCCGTGGACTGTGACCACCACTTCAATTGGGTCGCAATCGAAGTGGTTGTCATGGCTAAAACCAAGCAGGCACGAGAATTCCTCGAAGCTTGGCACTCCAACACAGACACCATCAACCACCATGCCGATCTGGAGGTACATTACGGGGGTCTCCGTGTGCGGCTCACTGACCTAATTTGAACTTAAACCAACAATAGCTTATCCATGTTTGGCCATGTGGAAATCTACGGATGCGGTATACTTCCCCCCTCCACTCCCCGCCGACCTGTGAACCACAATTGGTACTTTGACACCTCGTCGGAATTTGAGTTTTACTAGTGAAGTTTCATAATGGTTAATACAACCCGTGCTCAGAGGAAATAAGAAGTGAGAGTTGGGTTTATCGCACTAAACAACTTTGGGCACAGATATTACATGGACAGAAATGTCCATGGGTGGAATAAGGAACGCGACTCGTGTTACGATGGGTGTGGCACATGAAATGAGGGGTGCTAAGCTTCCCATAGTGAGTCACGTGTCGGTGGGGGCAGAATCTATGAGGATTTACTTGGCCAAGCACGAATTAGCAGTTTTTGTTTTAAGTTAGGCGCAAATCAGTGGACCGTGACCCATTCCTACGTAATGCGCATCCAGCTAGACGCAGCAGCCAATACGCTATGTGGCAGAGTACCAAGCTTTGAGGAATTATCGCCCCTGCTTGGTGCTGGCCATGGCGACCACTTAAGTGCCCTTCCAATCGAATCAGTAGTCGCAATCAACAGCGTGCACAAACACAAGAGACAAGAAATCGCTTCGGCGGATGGCCAGATTGTGTTCGTTTATACGGGTCACAAGTCGTCGATCTGTACGGTTTACGTAAGCGCAAGAGGTATTTATGAATTAAATGTGGCAAAGGACATTGGTTAACTGCTCTTTTTGTATGGATTTTTTAACACATGGTAGTAATGCCCACAGGATTGACGCCAGCTTGTGAGCAATACCGATTCCAAATCGATGTAATTGTGAAGCGATCGCTTCCGAAATCTCCTACATTGAGGACAAGGAATACAATTTGCTCGGTACCAATTCTCCATCAGAACTCCAAGCGTGTGGTTCAAACCTTCAAGCCAAAAATATGGCTCGGCAACTAAGATGGTACCTTCGTTTTGATAAAAAACTGCAAAGTATAACGGCTGCAGCAGAGTCTTAATGGTTTCTTCCGCACTATACAATTCACTCGCAAAACGGTAACTGTAGATATCCTACCCTTTTTAAACATCACTGTGCAATATTGAGTGATGGCAATCTCACAACCAAAGTCCACAGAAAAGTATCCAGTGACAAAATAATCATCATCTATGGGAGCAACCGTCCTGTGGCCAACAAAAGAAGCTGCTTTCAAACTTGTTTTCACTGCATCTTTCGGTACTGCAGCAGCGATTATCTACTTAAAAGAGGATCTGATTTTATATCAACTATTCTCAACTAACGAATATCCAATGAGCTTCTTGAAGAACTATCTCCGAGGTTAGAATTAACCACAAGATCGGAGTTCTAATGAAGAAGTGGTACCGAGGAAATTTTATGCCTTGCCTTACATCAGCCACATGATAGCACGCAGGCGAACATATTTTCTAACGCCAACGCCAGTGAGTCGGGTGGCCGAGCCCTTATCAGGCCAACCTACAACAAGGGTGATGAAATTTCAGCAGATACCCACCCGCATGCTGGTCATTAAGGCATAAGCGTACTAGGTGCAAATCATCCGTGATGAAGAGGAGTCTTTAATTGTCATACGTATGCAGTAGCATATTGACTACCCTATAAATACTGCAAATTACTGTGTAAGAAATATCTTTATCCAATGCTGGCTCTGAAGATGGGTTGGAGCTGGAATCCAAAATTTCAGAGGAATAAATTTCTTATCCCAGCGATTAAATCTACCTATTTTTACTAAGGGATGTACAATTGTCCGGGTTTATATAGAAGCATTATCTGTAACTTATAAGAGAGTGTAAACTGACCACATCCTAATAGTCAATTTAGGGACAAAATATGAAAGTTGGATATGATTTTGCCAAGTTACAGGGGTTTTTGATATTGACACGGTTCACGGGTTAACAATTCTGCCAGTAAGGGGAGTTTAGTTAACAAGCACCGGAGTATGTGCCTTATCATTTCGCAAAGAAATACTCAGAACGTTTATAGCTTCCAATGATTGTTGTATGAAATGTAATTTTACTGATGCATGAATATCTGATAGAAGTGCACTAAGTTTAGGCGGCAACAAGTATTTTAGGCAATCGGTGACATTGAATTTGCTGCCAAGCACAACCAACAGAAAAACAGGACGGTCGAAAATTATGACTGTATTTTTATGTCCCGCTTCGGACGAAGCAATATTCAAGAGCAACAAATAACTCTCAGAATAAGTGGAATCTATTTTTGTGATTCGTTATAACATTATGCACTCTTTCGCCTTACCGAACCAAATATTAACATTTTAAGTCAAATTTACAAATATGTGCAAACTAAAATGGTTCACGCAGGTTTAAAATTTATTCAGAACATCTAAACTATTTGCACTTTCAAGAGGACTATGAGTCCTGAAAAATGATACGGCGGGTATCGAATACTAATCAATTACTTTGACGACAATTGCAGGCGTAAGGGACTTATCGCACAGGCCTCTTTTCCTCTTGTGCAGTGGCCGAAGCCATATCTGTGGTCCAGAGTGTCAGGTTGTCACGAATAAGTTGCATAACAAGCGTCGCGTCCTTATAGTTGTCCTCAGAGATATTATCCAATTCGGCAATTGCATCATCAAAGGCCTGTTTCGCAAGTTTACAAGCTCGGTCGGCCGAATTGGCAATTTCGTAATAAAAAACCGAAAAATTCAGGGCAATTCCTAGTCTGATTGGATGCGTTGGCGGAAGTAAACTCGTAGCCACCTCGTAGGCATCTTTATAGGCGCTAAGACTGCATTCGGCGGCGTCTTTTTTGTCATTGCCTGTTTCGATTTCAGCAAGATATCTGAAATAATCCGCTTTCCTTTAACAATTAACGATTCAGATAACGAATTACAATTTAAGGTAAAACGCCTTCGGTTCACCTTCCAGTTCGGCCTTGAATAGTGACGTATCAATTAAATGAATAAGCTTGTGAGCAAGTTGGCGCATTTCTTCTTCGATTACATCCTTAAAACGCTTTAAACAAGGAATTTCACGGGCAGCAATTCTCTCCGCATGCTCAACTTCTAGAGCAATTGCCCGCCACGCTAGCCGCTTTGCGCCCATAAAATTTTTATAACCTATTGAAAACAAATTCCTTTCCTCTGAAGTGAGTTCAACTCCTAATTTCGAAATGGAATCCATAAATCCAACCATTTCTAGTTATGTTAATAAAAATTATGACAATACCGTCGTATCTTTCAGCTTGTTCTGCCAATTTTGCATTGTATAGCAGGATTTCTCGATTTGCCATCGGAGCGCGATATCACCTTTTCTGTTTTGTATATGCGCTTTTTGTATAGTTGTCAAGTCAGATCAAAGTCAATTTTATCAGGTCGACTATAATTTAGAATATACTTATTTTATACCTCCAAAATACAGCCCACGAACGCCGATTTTAAGAGCAGAGGACTATTCAATGAATTTTCTGTAAGCACAACAAACCAACAATGTTAAAAACTATAAGAAAAGGAATTCTAAGTTCAACTTTCTGAGGGGAAATAGTCATGAGATTTCCAATAACATGCTTGAAGAGTAGAACGTGTTGTTTAGTACATGAACACCATGTGCATATGATATGGGTGAACAAAATTAGCAAAATATTAACATGAAACTCAATAGAAATTTTAACCGTACGGTTCAGTAGAATTTTTTCTTTCCGTGTTTAAGTTCAAGTTAACTCCTAGTCATGCGTACTACCATGTTTATTCAGCGGTTTACTAACAGTGTGTAGAATTATATGTTTGATTTTGAAGCCACCTGAAACCACGAAAGCAGTCTGAATGTTCTTCATTCGTTTTAAATATTTGCATGCATATCAGCTCAGAGTAAACTGAATTTGCTGAATCGAAAGTGTATTGATACACCTGGGCTACTCATTCCATGTTCACTTTCAACCGCTGAACAGAATATTATTAAACCAAACCTATTTTACTTCCGGAACTATTTATTTGCCTCAGTGATTATTTATTGTGCTCGCCAGACGCATTAAAGTCTACTTAACAATGGATTGGTGTTTACAGACACTGGACAGTGTTTCCTCTTAATTTCAGGTAAATACGTGCTAAGCTCATTCAAAAATACCGGAGATTCAAAGACCACGTGTGTGCCCTATAATTTTATGACTTTTTGAAGTGACTGGAACGAAAAATCTACGAAGTTATCATATTTAAAGGCAGAGGAAGTTAGTCCATGCGTATGCCCAAAGAAGGTATTCTCGCAAAGGATCTTTGGAGCCTGGAACAGACTCCTGACGTGGTTGTCATTTCAGAAACTGTAAAAACATTTAAATGCTGAGAATCGCCTATGCATATAATCAAAATCTTGTCCATATCAGGAGTTTGCGCCTGGCTGACGCATACCGATGACTTAAATATACATGTCTCCATGTTACTGCTTTAATGTTCATTATATTGCAAATTTTGGATGTGATTAGGGTGCTTAATGGTGAAAGCTTTATTCCCTCAATAAAGCGACGAAATATGACTTAAAGAAACCTTGACAGCTTTATGTTCTTAACTGGGACGGAGAAGTGATTTATGTAACTCAACCCTCGAGACTCACGCTCCAATTGTCGTACTTTATTGTAATCCTTAAACCATTGCAACCCCCATGGCTTCTCTGTTCATCGCACTCAATTTATCGTTACAAAAATAGTACTGAAGTGCCCCTGCCAATTTACTTCAATAAATTTAAACTTATTGAATGAAAACATCGAAGATATATTTACAACAGTAAGTATTGAAAATGTGATGTCATAGGTATTTGTGAGCCAATGCGAAGAATTCATCAAATTCTAGGTACATGCACATGAAGTTGTCTGTAATTGATAGGAATCCGATCAGGTTAAACCAGTCTAGCTACGTTAGCAAGTAACCAAGATACTTGACTATATTTGTAACCTTCGCCTGCACTCGTTCAAGCCTTAGATAGGGCTTCTTAGAGCAAAGACGCTAGGCCTGCATGACATAACCTAAGTAAGACCGAATGAATGCTGCATACGTTTTTCGGAACGCTTGATTTTCAATCGGCATAAATCCTCGTCTCAGCTCAAATAAAACCTGCGGACACTGTGAAGATAGTTTTAGCAAGGATATTATTCGAACACTGTGATCCTTCTGCTGCTCAAAATTTAAAAGTGGCTATCAATCGGGCAGATATTGGAACATAAAGACTAGGAAACGTAGCGGCCCTAAGACTGAGTATTTGGAGACACCACGTAGAACAGGGGTACGGGTTGACATCGATGCACACTGTTTGCGAAGTCCCTATGAGAAAATCTGTGATCCATGTCAACAGAATTTTTCTTTATCAGATATCAGTTAATGATGTATGAGAATTTGTGTGGGCGCTGTCGAAGGCATTCTTGAAATTAAAGTAGCTGACGTCTACACTATCATCTTAGTGCAGTGGACAGCCCGTTGTTCAGTCCAGAGCACTTCGCTGGAAGGCAAAAGCAGTTCTGTCTGAAATTATGTTGGAGTTCTGAGAGTTAGTAATTTTTTCCAGGAACTTCTTTGTCGCCTTCATACTTATAGTTTTAATTCTTTTACAGAACGCGCAGGTTATGCTGATGGGCCAAAAATTGTGGAATTTGGTTTGAGTCCAATTGTTGTGTATCGGGTATATATTTGCTGTCTCCAGTTCGGATGGCTGTCTCCCTAAGTAAAACGAAGATTGCAAAATATATGCAAGTGGTTTGGAAAGTTCGCTCACCAATTATTTCAAAAACGTGGTTGGCATATCGTCCAGACACTATGACTTTGCTTCGTTGAAATTTTGTAGCTTTCGTTCCACTAGTGTTGTTGGGTAGGATATAGATTCAAACAATGACCCGACGTTCGCAACATCCTTGTTGCCATGGTGTAAGTGAAGTTCCATTACCCTAATGAATACCGATGCAAGGAACCGGTCAAAGCACTCGGATTTTTCGACATTTTGGAGGACATCTTCACTATTACCAGCCTCAAGTACTGCAAACAGGTTCTTGTTTTTGTACTCAGCTATTAAGATATATTGGAATATAATTTTGGGTTTATTTTCAGCCTACCAGACATTTCTGTATCCATAGTTCTTCTCTTGCTGATAGATCATTTTTTGATCACATTTCGCTGGCAACGAAATTCCTCGATGGGTTCTGATAAAATAATTTTCTTGAAAATCTTATATTTCTTATTTCGTTAATACCTGTCTGGTTTAGACCTCCTGTTGGCTAGGTCGTGCGACTAGTCGTTTCTTGCACACTCGCTAGACAACAGCGCTCAATCAGATATAGTAATATAGTCATAAAGTTTCTCCAGTCGTCATTTGGATTCCCATTGAGCAAACAGTCCCAATTCACGAACATGAGTATGCTATTAATCGTCGTTAAGTCTGCCTTCGGTGTATTTCACTGACCTTCCGTTCTCTTCGGGCGTTGAGAATAAAGCAAGTGATGCCACAGTAGCGTAGTATGGTCACTACACTTCATCCGTGTAAGAGCGATCTTTCGTAAGAATTGTGTTTAAGCAACTGGCGCTCTGTATCTCGACATCTAGTTGATTATTTAACATTCTTTGCAAGAGGATGGTCGAGTGTGAGGTCTAGTAGCTTACAACCAAACACAGTTGGCGCCCCGTCGAATGACAGATTTTATAAGTCTGTTGCAAGTGCGTTGAAATCACCAGCCATAAGAACCTTTTGGTGGCCAGCAGTTTCCTTAACAAAATGGAGGAGCAACTACTCAGCTGCACACAGACGGTTAGGCTGTCTGTTTACCAAAGGGGATTCTAGGTTTTGCAAATTAATCTTCCTTGACTTTATCCGGAGGTATTCATACTCAAAGAGAAGGGTGCGTGCTCATTAAACTACTTGCCTGGGCTGATTGAGATCGATTGGTGTCCCCCATTTGGATCTCCTGATGAGATCTGATATGAAAAAGCTCCACAGATCCTGTCCCTCGGATGAAAAATCCAACTGAGTGGGTGGGAGTTCCAGAGTATCTGTTTCCTGTTTAGTAATACCTGGGCTTCTTCCTCATTCTGAAAGAAAATCTACAGCGGTCTTGGTTGGCCTGGTTGATAGATAGATGAAAATTTTTATTTGAGTTCCCGAAAGGGCACTGTCATTAGAAAATTAGGTCAGGTTCTTTACGATGACAGATGGTACAAAGCGGTGAGGTGAAAAAAATAAACAACAAAAAGAGCAGACAGTCAAAAAACTTATTGGGTATTTTTTATGGAAGAATGGAGTTTGTGGGTTTTTAAGGAAAAACATTGTCGCTCGTGGGAGAAAACATACGCGTGAGTTAGGACCGACATGCTGATGAGAGTGTACTAGGGTTCAAAATTCTCCTCCTTGTGAGAGAAATCATGTACCGATAGCAGCTTCTTTTCACCAACGCAGGTATGATCATAATGCGTATTGACAAGCTATAAGCGTAACAGTCAAAGATGCTAGACAGGGGAAACCGTTGCGGGCGTCATCAGTACGTTCAGTGTCGAACGAGGAAGGGACCACAGAGGTCGCGAAGGTCATGGTCGAGTTGCAAGAGATGTGACCATTATACTCTCGTTGCTGATTGCCGAGACCACCATCAGAGGCCCACGCGGAAGGCCCTCAGAACTGTGATTTTCTCGTCCCCTTTGGGATGGATTTGAGATATCGATGCACCCCACAGTGAAACTGCCCTATCATTATTCTAAAACAGGAACTAGTTAAATTTCCAAATGAAAGTTTCACCAAGGCTCTGCGTCTGGACCACGCTACGGCAGAGAGCGGAGTTTGTTGGTGGCTTTCCAACGTTTAAAACACGATTCGTACCATGAATCCAGTTACCTAGTGAAGCTTATGATTTCATCCGAGGATGATGAAGGAAACTGAAGGCAAATGGTCTAAACCAGACTTGGCGGGATTTTTCTACTCGAGTCTGCGAAAAGTTGGTTAATCTGGCGCAAACCAGACCATGTGTTGCAGGCGTAGACGGGCTGGTGAGCTCTGTCAGCCATTTTGCCTAAAACCGGATCCATCTGGGGGAACGAGGAGAAAGTTCGAAGTGCTGCTTGAATTAACCATGATTATAAACGAATTCACGAGCAAACCCTCGTCCTGCTTCTACCATGGTACGGGTAACGAGGTGGTTACCGTCGTTTACAAAGCTCAGACTGATAGATAAATGATGTGACGTTGGTGCTACCAAGAAGCAAATTGTATACCTACTCCAATTAATTAAATTTTTATAAGGAAAAATAATTGATAAGTCGTATGATTATCTGATTCATGTTTGTTAATGCAACGAACACTTAAATAAAACCGTTGTCGTTTGGGTGAACGCCCAGCATCGCCTGATTTCGCCACAAATTCTTGCTGAGATGTTCCAATTTTCAACTCGCTCAATGCCAGAACAATGTATGATGGCGTCTGACAATCCTGATTACCCAGCAGTGAACCAATGCCAATTCAGCGACGCGATTGACTGCATATGTGCAAAGTACTTAACTTTAAATCCAATTCCGCCGAAATGCTTGTGGATCTTTCCAGAATATGCTACAGATTACACTTGGAGGCAAGAAGTAAGTAACCTGCGGAACAGAATTCTCTCAAGATTCTCAGCAGGAATTTCTACTTCTACGTCATTTTGGAAATTGAACGTGACAAACGGATTTATCTTTTTTTGGTGAAAAACTACTGCATTCAGTTATCTACCTAGTTGATATAAATTATGTACACAAACGGATAGTTTTTTTTTTTTTTTCGGGAAATTCCTACTAGCTGCTGAAACGGGACTGTCGTGGGATCGTCAAGGAACGTTGCAATATTCCACGCACTATTCTGCTCATCTCATCGCAAACTTATTCAGGCATCAACCCACGGTTTCAATGAGATCCACCGTGTGTCCCACAGCAATGTGGCACAGTTACGGCGACTTGCGCTGCATCTAGCGCACTCTCCCACTCCCAGACCTGGAACCAATGTTATAACATGCTCAAGAGAACCAAAGTCGAGACAAGGCGCATGTGCCTGGCACGACCAAAGCCATCCCTAAGCGTGCAGCTCGGATCCCACAGAGTGGGAGTGCTATTAACGCTTCATTAAGGAGCCATTGCAGCCCGACTTTACGTCCTCCACAAGCACATTCAGTTGACCATGCAGTCTAAGTTATTCCGTCAGCTAGCAACCTTCCAAACCATGGCTTTTAGCGGATCTTGATAGCTCCTAGCGCGTCAGATTGCTTCGTGATGGAAATACGTTGAGCCCATGACCTATTTCTCTATTCCCATGCCCCAACCAGCGTCCGAGCCGGTCAGTGAACTGATGTGGGGAATGGGCACAGTAGCTAATACAGCTACTGACATCTCCCTATGCGTGCTATGTACACGACCTGCCCTCACCCCCAAACACAAGCACCCAAATTTCACACACAAAGGGGTTCAGGGCCTCAAATCTCATATGTAAGAGGTAACGTTAAGAAGGAAGCCTTGCAGCCCGACTCTAAAACCACCAGTCAGACAGTACGCACAAACACATCGGACTGATTGAAATTTTCAGTTGACTATGGCGCTTAGCGCACCGTAATAGTCTAGGGCTCGGAGAAGGAGCAGAGGATCATTCAATCCCCACCTAAGGGTGTATGCAAGAATGCTTTCACGAGTCACTGCAAGTATAACGGCCCACCCATCCATATTTACCTTCGGGTCCTTGTAACACTCGAAAGCTGGGAGTTATCTCCAACGGGCCAAAACGAGCCAACTGAGAGACGTGCGGCTAGAGGCCCAAGGGAACGTAAGGGGTTACAGCCGTTTGCCTCTCACTCCAGAAACCCTTAGCTCTAGCCAAATTGGGGATTTAGCATTCAAACAATGACTAATGGAAAAGCCGGGTAGGAACCATTTATTTATCGCCCCTCCCTGGGCAGGACGGGCGAAAATGAATAGACCGTAATGCAGGTGGCTACGCGTTTAAGTCGAGGGAGATTAGGATTTGGGTTAAGGTTAGCATCAGTGGCAAGCTTAGGTTTAAGGTAAAGTTGGGGAGACGGATAAGGTCATGCTCAAAGTTATGGTTCAGGTTCAGACATACGCGGTACCTTCAATATTGAAGAGGCGGGGGGCACACAGACGATTTCCATGAACTTTCGCTATATTAAGGCCGTTATCTTTTTTTCTTGAACTGAGAAAACTCAGCGTGCTTGGCTCTTAGCAGTAAAAACTACTATAGTTCGATTTGATGTTCCACTGCTCTCACCTCAGAATCTTCACTTTCTCAACCGCGAGAGGACGAAAACACGTAGGAGAAAGCGCGCTACCAACAAAGCGCAATGGAATTGCGATACCCTGAAGCCGCGAAACACTGACAGCTCAGTTACAAGATAGGGGAGTAAATGCCATTCATTAGAAATGTGAGGGCTGAGAAACTACCCAGTAAATAAATAAAAATAATTACAAAATCTTAATAAACATGGCTCATTCGGTGCTTTCGTTGGGAACTGCCGAGTCATCAACGTTATCCGTAGCATCCATGCGATCCTGCTCCGGATCCAAGTCTTCCACAAGCTCGGCATCTTTTGAAGCCCCCGGTGATGGCAAGGGCGAAACCGTGACCTCGGGAGCGGAAACCTGGTATGCCACCTCCTCCTCCCGCTGCTTCTCGTCAGCTAGTTTCTCCAACGCCTTGGGTTCAATAGGTGCACTAGAGATCGAAGCAGGAATCCGGGATTTGGCCTTCTGACTGCGTGCAGTATACAGGCTGATTAGGGTTTTGACCCGTTCCTCGTACATCTTACTCACGTAGTTGGCCATCTCAGGCATGTCTGCCGGCACGTACGCCGGTCTATCGGGCAGCTGATGTACAGGACGAAGCGTCAACGAGGATGGTGCACGAGGGTCCTGGAAGGCATATTTTTAGGAAAAAACTTCGTAGTTTAGTTAGCGAAATATGACGCAGTAGGCCGAACGCAGAAGCATAAAAACCAGCGGAAAAGGTCTTATGATCGGGAAAACCCTAAAATCGGTATGTGTGCAAAATATCGGGCATCAGAAGTATCGAGCAAAGTGATTAGCAAGTTTGTGGTGGAAACACAAATTTTCCAGACAGCCCAATGACTACAAAATGACCCAGCTTATGAAACTAAACGAAGCATACAAGTCCTAGGCCGAAATTTAGGGAATAAATCTCTAGTAACATTAATAGGAACTTAAAGAGGACACCAAAACTTTTCCCTTTCCCAGAAGTTTACTTACCTAAAGGCTAAGAGAAAGAGAGTTTTAGCGCACCAGATGAATCTTAGATTCAACAGCGACACCCGAGCAATTAAATCACAGTAAATGCTTGCCGATACCGGTTTTAGCCTTCGAGTGATGTAGGAAAAACGAAACCGTTCCTAGTAGGTTAATTCGGGACTCATAAAAACAAGTAGAAGATTGACATTCAAAGCGAGTTTCTAGTTTCTGCCACAGCACGCTAACACTATGAAGCATATGGCTTCAGGGAGGACAGCGAGTGCCGGGGAGCTCCTGCATGACTTCGAAACAGTTACAGTTTAAGTAATTATCAGGATCGATCGCTGGCAGTACGTGCAGGTCTTCTATCTCTCCTATTTTCACTGATCAGTTTATCATGCATGCATTTGCGTTTCATAAAAACCAATAAATAACGTAGTGAGCGCAGAAAATCCTTTTAAAAATAACAATTTTTCGGACGTGCTGACCGGATCCCTACAGTCATTTACCATTGCAAATTCTAGCACTGAAATGCCAAGAGTTTATTTACTTCAAAAATAGGCGGTGCTAGACTGGTAAGCCAAGCTTTCGGTCTTAGGTGTTATTGAATTCTGAAACTTCTATGCCCGAAAAATAATTGAACGGGATATTTTCAATGCCTTGATAATACAGACGTTTGTCTCCTCCAATCATCAACACTGCGGCTGTCGTCATAATCATGGCCATCAATAACAACAGACAATCGGACAACAGATGCGCAAAAAATCAAGTTGAGTGGCAAAGTGAATTTGGGGTAGTAATGAGTGACAGCATCAGAAAACCTTGAAGGATAGTTATGCAGGAATTGAAGACTACGGTAATTCCGTGGAAAAAATGACTGCTATATTTTGTAATCCAAATGTTAGATGCAGTGCGTGAACAAACAGGACTCGATAATCAAGTCCATACCACCGGCCAGTAGCCTAACATAAGGGTTTCCACCCTCTGAAACACGACGCAAAATGAGGTGATCTTCAGATCAGTGGAAAATTCATATGAACGAAAAATAATAGGACTGAATCCACTGATAGAGCGTTTTTAGTAAAAGACCAAAAAGCGATGGTGTGGGTTAAAGCGGCTCAACCCTACACCTTAAGAACTCGAAGTCAGCTGAAACTTGCGGGACAAATGTTTGAAACGCCAGCCGGCTCCTGCCATCGCCTTGTGAGCTGCTTTTTGTCTGGTTAGCAACTATTTCTGGTAGGCTTATTTCTTACGAAAATGCAATAAGACCAACATAATCGACCGGCAGACTTAGTATAACAAAAGTATTTGACCGACAAAAAATTCGTGACAAGTCAAACATATGCAGTACGTTTGCACAATTGCTAGGCGGATAGGAAGAATGAAAGGCAGATAAAATTGTTCTCAGGTATCTCGAGAGGCGTCAAAGAGATGGCAACTTCACCTGCCAGTTTTCCCAAGGCGTAAGATGCAGGGCTGTTGGTCGTGGACCCGAGGAGCCAAGTCTGCCCAGAAGGCGGTCAAAGGCAGGGCGCAGTTCCTGGCAGGTGGCAAACTGCTCCACACGAGCGAAGATGTACATGCCGAGACGAGCACGAGACAGAGCCACAACCAGACGCCGAACGTCGCGTAGATGACCAACAGCGAGAGTACGCACGAGAGATATCAGGACGTAGTCATTTTGTTGACCCTACATGTATTATTGGGTAAAAAAACGTTACGTAAGTGGACCTCTCTTGGGATACGTACCAATTTTGTAACAGATTTACATGGACGTAAACAACTGAGGTGGAGAAAGTTGAATGAGACACAGCGAAATGACTCACCTGAAAGCGATCAACAGTGGTGACACATTGTGGCTTTCCTAGTAGGGGATTCGAAGCACAGCGAGCTTCAATGACATCTCGGATGAGGTGTTTTTGGCCATTATAGGTGGTTAAAATGGATATTCGCTCTGCTGGGTAGCCAAGAATGCGCATATACATGTATGTTGCGACAACATACTCGGCCTCGGCTAGATTTTGATAGAAGTAGGGACTGGGCTCGGACTCGCCAATTCCTGTAACAAATGACGAGAGATAAGAGTGTTGGTTAAGGAAAATGGAGGACAGAAGGGGATGAAGCCGTGTAGCCATCTTTGAGATATGGTTTTTCTCACGAGTGCAATACTCAGAACAGGAGCAGGTTACATGATGGCCGGCGCTTGGTGTGGGGGGAAAGGAAGGAAGAATTGAAAGTATACACTTCGATACTCATCCATTATTTTGTATTCTCTGGTTGGCCTAAGGGACATTCGGTTGGCATGGTCGTGCATTTAGTTCATTTGCTCGAAAGCAACCAAAATTCCAATAAAATATGCAATACTTGGTGACGAGATCGCACTACTGAGCTAAGAAACCAGCCACCTACCAGCATTCATGGCCGTCTGTCGGAAAATGAGTGAACCGATGTTTCAAATAATACAGACGATAACGCAGTAACAAATAGCAGAGGAAGGAGCATTGCCTGGAGGACGTCGAAGAACAGACCGAAAACACAATCAGAAAGCCAATAGTAAACGATTCTTCGTCGTATTTCCGAATAACTGGGCGGCCACTCAATCGGTTCAAAAGATTGACCCACCGTGGATATATCGCAGCGCTCCTCCTTCCCGAAATGAACTGCGCTGAGGTTGCATTAAACCAGAACGGAGGCAATATTACTGGCCGATAGCATCTGTTGGTCGGGCTGTGCTGTGTTCATGTGAGTTCTTAATTATTGTCTCGCATTCGCATGGTCCGCGCTAGGCGAGAGTAAATAACATCTCAACTAGAGACGACTTGAAAGGAGGTGTAGCTCTGCGGTCAGCAATTAATGCTGACGAAAAATAAACAACCCAGTAGAACTGTTAGTGGTTGAGACCTACAGTCGGTGACCGGTCTCATGCAATTTTAACTACAATTTTTAAATGATTTGTAGATTAATAATGATTGCATAAGTGGAATTTAGACATAATTCCAACGTATTGCAGACAGACAAGGATGCCAGCTTACGGAAGAACGTCTCTTCGGTCTCCTGATAAAAGCATCACTCGGGAAAAATGAGTATTTACAAGTGTGTGTTTTCTCTAGGTTTTCGATGCCCTTAAAAATTTAAACATATTTTATCGAAAATATGACTAAAAATAACCTTTCTTGTACTCAGTTGATAGAAAACTACGTCTTTCCCTTTTTCACTTGGAGAAGGGCTATCTTATGGTTTTTAAACAAAATTTAATACTGCGCATTTTTAAAAAACTGTACAATGGCCGTGCAAGTAGCGTTGTATCCATTGGTTTAACAATACTTCTATATTAAACATACAACAACATTAATTGCAAAATTTTTATGAGTACTAGATGCTATTTTCATGACGTACAGCAACATATGATATTCCTTCGAAGGAAGGCACATAACTTGTACACTGAAATCCCTAACGTAAATGCAACGGCGGATCAGATCCAAAATCAAAAAGCCAAAAATCAAAAACCAAAAATCCAAAAGCCTTTTTTAAAACCGAAACATACCCAACCTTTGAGTATAAAATTTGAAGTTAACATAATTTGCAATCAAATGAGAACACGAGAAAGAATATTGTTGCTTATATTTTCTAGAAAATATAATTGAGTTCGTAAGTGCATCGAAAATCTATAGAACAAACGCACACTACTTAAGTAGTCATCTTTTCTCGAGTGAGGTTCTTCAGGAGATCGAAAAGACGTTCATCCACAAGCCGGCATCCTGCTGTGTCTTACATATCTTGAGATTATGTTCGAAATGACAAATATTACAATTCCACATAAGTAATCATTCCTAATCTATAAAACATTTTTAAAATTTAGGTTAACGTTGTAGGAGATCGGGCACCGACGCTAAAACTAGCAAATGACTAGATGGACGCACGAACGAAATTATTTTAACAAAAATCAAAACGATTCCGCGAGAGCACGTTAACGCAAATTACAGAACAGTAATTTCATCGGGAAAATTAACCGAGCGCTTAAGACAAAAAAACATACCCTTGTAGTCCTCAACGTTGACCAACTGAAACTCGTACTGGAAGCCCGGATTACAGAGCTTGTACTCCTGAGAAGTGATTACGTGCGGAATGTCAGTCAAACTGTTGTAGCGCCAGCTGTACAACTGTGAAATTGAGGGCCGGGTTCGACCCTGGGCATCAAGTTGAACCGTGGGAACGCCCAACTTGACCAAACGAGTAAACAAGGACTGACTCATGTTGGAGAAGTTACTGAAGGCCTGGTTTTTTACAACCGGTGGGAGCTGATTGTGATCACCGATCATTATCCAACGTTTTAGTCGATTACGACCGGAGATGTCGGGGTTCTGCAACAGCAAAGGGATGAAGGTCTCAATTTCCAGAATTTGGGCGGCTTCCTCCATAATGATGGTGTCGTAGGTAAAACCCAGTTGCACCAGGTCGCGACGTTTCAAGGCGGCGTGAGTGCAAGTCATGGCGACAATCTTGGACTCCTGAGTGAGTAAAAAGTTTGCTCGTTCTAGACCGGTTCGCATGAGTTCGAATGCCCGGAACTCTTCGAGGTTTGTGAAAATGCAGGAGATGGCACGGAAGCAGGATCGAGCAGCGGAAAGATCTTGAGTCAGACTTTTGCCCTGTGAGAGAAAAGCGTGATGAGATGGAGCCCGTTGTACTTTTACAGCAGGTTAAAGGCCGAATATGTTTCATAGGCCAAGGAACAGGATAAGGTCGAACACAGGAATATGGACCCCCTCGTCAACTTCAGGGGACCAGCACTAAATTCCAAAGAGGTACCTACTCCCGTGTCTTAACTGTAAACATCAACTCTAACCTTCCCTAAAACTTAACGCAAGGTCACCTACAATACGGAGGGGTGTCCATATTTCAGTGTCCTACCCAGGATTAATTCGCTAAAACAGGATGCAGACAGAGGATGAAATTTGTAACTGGCCATTGAAATACTCGTCGGAGAAGGGCCTTTTAAACCGAAGAGCAAACTTATAAGCCAATTTAACAATCATCTTTGGTAACACTAGACTAAAATAAATGAAAGTATGGTTTCACTAAGGAGCCCTAAGTAAACTATATTATTCATTTAAGGTGAGAGACGCGCACATGATCATGCGTGGGGAGATAGCTAGAAGTCTTCAAGATTTTAAGAAGTATGAACGTGAAGGAGGTTCGGAATACGTAAGTGAGCTACGATAAACTTGAAATCGGTAGTTCAGTTGACGAACAATGCACCTTATCAGTCTGAGCTCGATAAGCCAAACGGCTTCAAACACACTGTTCAGTTCGATTAGACTAAGCGTTGATATGAAACGAGCCATGAATGAATTTTCCGCTATAGGAAAAAGGCAAAAAATAACAGATTTATTCTAGTCTGTTCCATTTCAGTGATTAAATAAAGGTCGATGAAATGGCAGAGGGAAATTGTCCTAAACCACATTTGTTGAACTCCGGGTTGAGCTTGGGGACAGCTCTTTCCAAGGAGTAGGTAGATACCGGTACAAACAAGAGGGTAAACTGAACAAGCAAAAAAGGAAATTGGTTACGGAATAAGGAAAGTCAGTTTTGGCAATTTACCAAGAATGGTGTACGAGTCGTATTAAAGCAGGCCACAAGATAACACAGGATCCTATGATCTGGCATAAGGACAGAATTCGTGAGAATACGGGGCTTGCTTATTAACTTGACTACTGGTCACCTGGCTAATTCATAGTGGGACAATCTTCGGAGAAACAAACAAGCCCTGGAGTCTGACCACCAAGCGGTCGCGCATTATGCGGCGGTAACGTCCTTGAGTGTGACTGTGCACCAAACTGCAAATCGGTTTCCTACGAAAAGTTTGCAAAACATAGCGGCATTACCAATTGATTACTTCTGCCCACCATCCAACAAGCCTTCAAGTTCAGCCAGTCGAAACAATGTCGAAGGGGCGAATTTGGGCGTCCGGACGCAACGGGAAACCATCCCTTCACCAGGCTTTCTCACACGTGCACGCATGCATGAGCTACGGGTTAACCAGACTTTTGGAAGGCCAGGGAGCTATGACGCGCGGGCTTCAAGTGGACTTGCTGACAGCCAGCTGGGCCGAAAGAAAGCATTTTCGCTCAATAACGAAGCATGTGGTATAAGAATGAATGAGCCCAGAAAACATAAGTCACTAAAATAGAGGTTCGGGACGCTGTTAAGCCAAAACTAATATATAAGAGACACCTCGCACCTATTTCCACCATCCACAACGCGGACTGAAAGAAGCATGGTCAAGAGGAAGTACTTACTGGGAAAATCTGTTGCACAACATCATCGGGGGGCTTTTGCAAGCCAGTAATAAATGGAGTAAAAGGGAAATTGCGTTGAACAAAGAGATTTCGTTCACCCTGCTCCGCATCATCGTCTTGTTGCAGGGCTTTGGCAGCCCCCGCAGTAAAGTTTTCCCAACGCGGCAGAACGTCCTGAAGAAAGAAGTACTGAGCCGTCTCACAGGTATCCATTCGGCCCCCTGTAGACTCCAGACGTTTCGTGTTGACCGCGGTGGGGGCGGATTCTTTGTCGTCTGTCTGATCAGTGGCCTCACCGCTGGTTACCGGAATTTCAGCCTCGATGCTTTTGCGAAGGAGGGACACCTATGGGGGGGAGGGGGTGGCAGGTTGAAGAAACGAAGTAATTTGTGTGATAAAGGGTTAGGCAAACTCAGTGGCACTTCCATAAGACAGGCGAGATCGCCAGAGGTGACTAAACGAGGATGGCGACGGCAACAATCTTAGTACACATAATAGAATGAGCAGGGTGCCTGAAAAATCCAACTACCTTTTGAAGCAATTCCAATCGTCTGGAGAGGATATAGTCCACTCGACCGTAACGTGAGAAGTCTTTGGTAGTTGCTAGAGCTTCTTCACCATGACCAAGACGTAGAAGGTGCCGCTCGTCGATGTCTAACGCGATAATCTTTTCGAACAGTTGGTTCAGGGCTTGATTGGAATGTGTGACGACCAAAATTCTACAGGAGAGATGAAGGCACCAAAAATGAGAGTAACACAATCACAAAGTTGATAAAAAAAAAACTTTGAAAGGATAAAAATTATCTAGACAGCAACACGCTCAAGTGTGATGGCCTTTATGGAAAGCACGTTCGAGCTTCGGTCGTCACAAAGCTATTAAGTACAACCGGCTGTAAGAAGCATCAAAACTGACGAACGAGGGTGAGTTAAATTAAGATAAAACAGCTGAAGCGTCCCAGTTTTTGAGTTCCTCCCTAAGGAAACGAGGTATTTGGACGGTACCAGAGCTGTAGCTATCCATGGTCATTGATCTTGCCGGTGTCACTGCCGAATAGTATCCGATTACACGGAAGAACGGATAAAACGGACATCGTCCTACATTCAAGGCGTACTCTGTGCGTGAGAAACGCATGGAATACAACCAACATGTGAAACACGTTTGCCATTTAGCAAAAAATGCCGCGGTGCAAGTCGAGCGTCCGGAAAGGACGGTGACAGCGCTGCTCAGCCAGTGCGCGGGACAGAAGTTCCTATGAAGAAAATGCAGTACTCACTCTCTCTCTCTGGCCTCATGTGCACACGCTGCATGCAGTAGAGAACAAAACGAGCCAGGAGGATTCTGCAATTTCATCCGAGAGGTGTCATCAAGAATTTTAAAAAACATATAAAAGTAGTACAAACCTTTCGCCCGGGTAGTTGTGATAAAGATTGTGTATAGTCTGAACGGCAATATCGGTCTTGCCCGTGCCCGGTGGACCTACCACCATCGTCAGACCGGCCTGCATACCAGCCCGAATTGCCTCCACCTGGCGGGGTGTGAAATGGATGCGGTTGCCAGGTTTGGTCTCACCAGGCCGTGATCCCGGCAGCCAGGTTGGACAGTCAATGGTCAGTAGGTGCCAGGGTACATGACTACCCACGGGGGTGTAGGCTTCTACAAGAAGGGCTGGCTTGGATGTCGTCTCGTCCTTCGTGGTGACCTCCATCGGCTCTGCCTTTCCGTTGGGCTCAACGGGCTTGCAGGCAGTAGGCAGTAGCTGCTCCATCGGCATGCAGCACTCCACATGCGTTGTGCGGTCTTCAGTTAGCGGAGGGAAGGTGAGACGGTAAGGCGGTGGTGGTTTGATGGTTGCTGAAAACGATAAAATACAGACTAAAAGAGTAATGGAGGGTAAATAAGGAACAATGTGGCAAAAGAGATGATGGAAAAATTATAGGAGGCGACCTAGGACCACGGGATCCTGGATAGCACGGGCGAGCACAGCATCTTCGCTACATTGAAGCTGGTGTGACTGCAATGGAATGTCCCCTTCATGGCTCACGAGCGTCTGTACAGAAACCCTTTCTACGGCGTCGTCAGTTGAGTGCTCGTAGGAAAGGCGGAAAAACTGAGCATTCAAGGATAGCCTGAAGACTTCCCTCAATCACGTACCAACAACTGGCACCAGATCGGCAGGCTTGGGACAATGCAGTACAAACTCGTGCAGCGATCTCCGAGGCCAACGCAATGGCGGTCCGAAGAAATAAGAGACACACAAGAGGCGAATGTGGCGGATTGACGTCGCAAACACCCGAGGCTTGACATCGCACATTCAGGGTGCGAGCTGGCATTGTTGGGCACCTTTGGAAACGCCTCAATGTGACTACGATCAATCTAACTCTCACACAGGCGAACGCCACCAATGGCGTAATCACTGAAGACACCACTCTCACTTGTCCTTATTGAAACAGTGTGTTTCAATCCCGGTTTCCCTGATCGGACCTTTTTGCGCCCGCCGTAATCGAACGCGGCCAGTACACAAAGGACACCCACAACTACCACCATCGACCATCGGTCTCATCAGTGGCCTGCGAATACAGCGCAGCGCCATTGCGAAATTCGTGCACGCGGTGCCGGCCAAGACGTATTACTCATATCTTCCCTGCTCACGCTGTCCCAAGAAATTTCGACACTGAATCAGTCTTTACGACCACATGTGCATCAACGAAAACGATCTCTAAAAAGGCACAGCCCAGGTCTCCTATACATCCCCTTTTCCTGGGCGTAAACACGCATCAATCGTCAGTCATGCATGATACATGGGTCACACAACACCTATGTAATGCAATTCGATAAAGTTGTATGTAAGGGACGGGCATATCTAACTTATGAATGTGATTTTTGCAGTCTTGCAAATTGGAATGGAAGAACAGCATATGTATCACGCAGTTCAAACTAAGATTCTTGCACTGCATTGGTCAATGTATCCGACGACATCACCAACCGGCCTAAAGGCTCTTACAGGACATGAGCGCATGGGAGGGGGGAGGGGATTTAAGTTGATACTGGGAACTATTTCATCGAGGTAAATAAACGCGAAACTCACTAAGATAAATCTGATGTACTCGGCGCTATTATAACGCCATAGAAGCAGTGAATTCGGAGGCTATCGGCTGATAGCTATGTTCTACTCAGAGTTGACGGGCAGGTTACCACCAACTTGCTGTGGTGCATACGGTGAACATCGTGGAAAACGACGGTCTAACTGTCGTATGGCGCCGGGACTACAGTATGGACAATAAATACGAAAAAGTAGACGGTTTTTGCGAACAAAAAATACAGGAGGGTTATAGGCATCTATTAGAATACTATTGCTGGTCAATCTAATGCAAAAACAGACGAAGAGCGGCGTTGCATAATTTAAGAAAGTAGACATGTACCCGAATCAGCGGTCTGGTCGTTGTTGCTTCGATCTGAGCGGCTATCCGAAAACAGGAGTCTATACTGGGGAAAGGCTGAGATGATGTGGTCGGATGAAATGAAGGTGTCAAACCAGTTCTGTTTGGTCTCGTAGACGTCAGGTCGACGGGAGTAGTGAGCTGCAGCCGGATCCTGATAGCCCATCAACAAGTCCAGGAGCCAGTCAGGCACCACAGAACGGGTATTCATCAGGTCGCTGGTGGGATGGCAGGACGCAAAGAACGTTGAATAGGTGAAATAACTGTGTAACTTAGGGTTTACAGAGGGGGGTAATGTAAATATGAACTCGGGGAATAGAGGTTTATATGGGGGCGTTTAACCTTCCCCTCTATACGGAGATATTTAAATGCACTAACCGAATGGTGTCCAGAACGGCTTTAAAGTTGTTCTCCTTGGGTTTACGGCGAACAATTACATTGAAAGTGTCGTATACGTCTTCCAAGGGTACAGAGTCGGCCTCAGCGGCTGCCTTTTCTAACGCCTCGATGGCCTCACCGGACCTACCCTCGCGCTTGGCACGGGCAATCTCGGCTCGAATCTGCTTGCCCCGCGAACGCTGCCGGCGCAGGCGATCAATGTCGGCCTGATATTGGCAGGCATCTAGCGCAACGCGCCAGGTTGGCGAGGTGGTGGCCGCGTCAAACTCGTCTACAAAGAGGGCAAGGCAGATGAGAGTCAAATTAACGAGAGTTCAAGAATCTAGCATTTCTCGCAATTAGACTTTTTGGTCAACAAATACAACAGACTGACTATCCCATAGATTTACCTTCGAAGTACAAACACCAATGATGCAGAATGTGCCGTTTCGTTACTACTTATGCTCTGCAAGAGTTCGTGAGGGGCAAAAGAATCAAGGAGTAAGACGAATCTGGCAGGGAGCAGGAAAATATGACAGTGCATAGGAGGGAAAATTACTGTGGTGCACTGCCTGTTACTATTAATGCTTTGGCCCGAGGCTTCACTGTAAATTCACAAAGTAGCCCTTCTTTACAATAGGCAGATAAACTTCAGATACGGGAACAGGTAGCTAAACAAAAAAGTCCAAAACGATATCACTTCGGTGAACATCGAAGTTTTGAAAACAAATATGCGTAAAAACTCCGAAGTAAAAATGGGTAGCAGCGGCTCCACTCACTCTTGGCAGGTACAATGCCAAAACGCTCCTCATCAGGGATGAGTTTTCCGGCCTTATCCACTTGCCCTTCGATCTCACAACCTCGAACAGCGACAATACCGATCTGCGATAGGAAAGGCTTCCGTGGATTGTATCTAAAAACGGGCGAGAAAAATAAGGCATAAAAACGGAAATTTTCCATATAAAGTTGATAAAACGATGCTTTCATGGGTAGGACAACATTACCGAAAAAGGCAAGGGAGACTGGAAGAGCCATTTCTGACCTATAACTATGCCTGGCTGATGACTGATAAACCAGCAATGGCCATCCCAGTCCCCCTTGTCTTTGCGGATAATTTTGTTCTGCCTATAATACTAACCACTATGCGGCTTGCTGACGGGGTTCGAGAGTAAGTCCCGTAGTTCCACCCGGTGGGCACCCCTCTACCACAAAGTTATTTGTAAGACATCACTCACATTCAACATGCTTTCAAATATTAATGAGAATAATCAAGAAGCGGTAACTTTGGCTGGAACTTCATTTGCGTACATTGGCCAGGTGGAAGGCCGACAGTGATTCGGTATGTCTGTCCTAAAGCCTAAAGTGGCCAACCCCAAGGATCTCATCCCTTGCGAGCCGGACGACCTGCAACGGTGAGCTTGAGCCAATCTCTCTCTCTCTCTCTTGCACATACACAAACTCTCTTAAAAATTCAAAATCGGAGTACCAGGAGTCCAGGAACTACTCCAACGTCTTTAGGACTAGGCTAAAATCCAGGCGACTCTTCATCGTGCCTAGTGATTCCGTGAAGCAAAAAGTAAGGTAAAATCAGTTTATCCATGGGGGGTCAGTGCGAATAACGTGCCTGGTCTACCTCAGTTGTCCTTTTAGCATGAACCATAACATCCTCACGAGGAGTCTCACCAAGTACTGACTGTTTTAAGTTTTGTCAAGTTGGCCAAAACTGTTGGCAATTATCGGGTACTGTTAATAACGAGAAATACTGACAGTTACCTCAGCTACTGGTTGTCAGAGGCGCCTACGTCTGGCCGACAGTGGAGAAGTTAACAGCGAACTTCGGTGGCAATGTTGATATCAGGAGCTGGCCGACGGTTTGATACCGTTGAAGCCCCAAAACTATCCACTACGGTGATAAATATGGCAGACGAGAGCAAAGCTGAAATTGATATGGAGGGACTGCGCAGCGGGACAATAAAACTAGATTAAGGCGATTAACTACGCAGACTTGCTACAATGTTGAACTATTACCTTCTGTGGGCCACGATGAAGTGAACACAACGACGCCGAAAGGTTACCGAGGTGAGCGAAACGTGAATGAGGAGTTGATCAACGCACTTATTTTATTTGAAAGGAATATATCATTTTAGCGCAGCTCAAAACGATTACAATGACCTTGGCCCCATAATCCTCTGTTTGATTCTGAAGATTAAGGTGATTGTAAGCTGGTACAAGAATGTGCGACCTAGATCTAACAGACTTCCAACATATTACTTAACGAAACAGGCTGCTTTTTCCCCTCCCACGCCTAAACAACCGATGGACGCTTGAGCTGCATGGCTACAAAATGCGTCATTCGTTGATAAACGCTCACGGATCGCTTACGTGATTCCTTCGTCCTGTTCTGTCTTGGGAGCTCACTTTCGAGCCCCGCCAGCAGCTGTAAAGACGTAATATAGGCAGACGAACTTTGCCGACAAAGAGAACGAGACTGGAATTGCTACTTCTGGCTTATTAGCCATCATCAGCCAGGCATACTTAACCTCAAGGGATGCACCATTCGAGGCTCGAACCCACAACCTGTTGATTACAGGTCCAATGCTCTAACCCACTGCGCCACTTGCAAACTTAGATCGGGAATACTACCATTCAGCGTAAAGTAGCCCATAACAATACTTATTCAGGGATAAACACTCTCCATTATAAAAAATATAACGAATGCAAAGTGAGAGCTAAAGAGGCCAAAAATAGAGGCGATAATAGCGGTCAAAATGTTATCATGCAGCATCAAGTGGCAGAGAGGGACATGCGAACATAAATGGGTGGTAGAATAGACACTGTGAGAGGTCAGAGCATGCGAAATAAGCAGATTGACCATCACGTGCTTCAGGAAAATTTGGAAGAAAGCACAGTGAAATGTGTGTGAATTAGATTACAGTGTTCGTAGATGCTTGCTGCATCTACCACACTCCATCCTCCTCTTACATCTGAGCTCGGTGTCATGGCCCAGTCAAGAAGATTGGAGGTAGGAGACGCAGGTGGTTTGCACGGCGAAAAACCGCACCTAAGCGTACTATCACGTTCCCTGGTTCACAACAAGAACTTGACCTGGATTTGAACACAATCACAAGAGGACAGGGGCAACGGCATGGATAATAACCCTCACGGTGCCACTAAAACCAATCATACATTACCTGGTCACAGCCTACACTTAACAAGTAAAACAAAAAATGGCCGGAGGACTCACTTCCAGTGACGCTGGTGGCTCTTCGGTCGAACGGTTACCAAGAAGACAGGATCGTGGCGTCTTAAATCACGCCATTCCTTCTGAACGCCGGGGCGCAGACCAGCGAGTACGACGCGAACGTCGGCACGAACACGCGACGGATGTTTGGCTCCTAAAGCTGGCTTGCCCACCTCGATGATATTGAAAGCCTGGATGGGCAGGGCCATCCGAGACCAGCCGTCGAAGACCACCTGGTTCTGCTCACCGCTCCATGGCTTCATCCGGGTGATGGCATCCTCTAGATCCTACAGCAAACAAAGAGGGGGCGTAGCATTTTGAAGGTTGCAAGTTAAGTGGAGAAGTTTTGTTGTTGAAACCAAGTGCTCCCGTTGTGGTTTAGGGTAAATCGAGGAAAACGCACACACGCACACACCGAACACAAAAGAAAAGTATGTGCATTAAAATGGCTTCGTGGAGTTCAGACCTCCCGCCGCGTGGGTCAAGACGCAGGTGACCTACCCCTAATAACCAGAACAGGCCCCACAAAAAACTTATCGAAAGTGGAGACAACCCAACTACCTTATTTGATTTCCCCCACCGGTGCGTGGACACGGCGTTTAGCACAGATTACTGGGGTAACCGACACGAGCTAGGCGTCAGGTGGGATAAAAGTGGAATGATTGTTTTACGAATCAAGGTATTCGGCAAGAGTATCGATAAACCAAACTGACTGGCGGTCGTTAGGTAACTCCATCCAACCAATGTAAAATGGCTTGTTAAATCGCTAGAATAAAGTGGATTGCCTCTTTTGTTCAAATTTAAAAAACGGACTACTTTCGTTCAGCCACAGGTTGTTAACGCTATATTCCCGACTAGGACCAAGAAACCCTTGACAGTTTTTTCGCGGCAGCAACGTCGCGGCACAAAAATTACTATAAATTCGTTAGTGTTTAAACTTCATCACCCACTGCTGTAATATAGGGTATTCCAAAGACACTTCTGCACGCTTTAACAGCTGATACGCTGATTTTTCTTTCTTTCTTTTCAGAGTTAGTCCACTGAATTGCTAATGGGCATGAGTTTTTTTCATTTTAAGCAACATGAGACACTCTCCCATAAACTTCTTGATGTAAGCTTCTGCCTTGAAGAAACACTGCCAAACAAGTATATTAAACAAAGGGGTTTCATAGAATACACTTCTCATTCCCAAAACTTCACATTTTTATACTTCTTTTCATGCGGATGCTTAAAGTTTAAAGTTTGCAATATAAAACCACCGAGGTCGCCAAAGTTTTTCACAAGTGGGTCAAACGAATTATTCAAATCTGCGAAAATCCTCTACTAAAACCAACAACATTCGCCGTATTAAATCACCATCAAAAAATAATGCGCTCAAATAACAAGCGAGACACTCTTTGATGTTTCTGACCCCGCTAATCTGCGATATTAGTAGTGTCTGGAGGAGTGTAGGGGGTACAAGGTGGGGGTAGCACCACACAGGAGCAGAGCAAACGGCAGTTTAAAGCGGGCGCTGACCAAAAGATTAAACAATCTTGAAGATTCGACTCCATTCTGAGCACTGTCGGGAAACCACGCAGGTAGGGAGTTGCAGCCTGGGTTACAGTTCGCAAACGGCCGGATGCACCAAACCATAACCTTTGTGTGCCAAAACAAGTACCCGCGAGTTAACTAACAGAGCTCCTGGATATAACAATGATTGAATAACACATATACACCTGCAGCGGATAAAAGAACAAACCTGCCGAACTTCAAAGGTGGACTCCAGGCGAAAAAGTGTGAAATTACGCACAAGATAGTCCTGCAAGGTAAGAAATTGGAGACCCAACTTGGGCAGTGCAAGACATTCCTCCCCAGAGCAGAACTCTGTCGGCACGAGATTCTCATTCCACAGGAGGTCTTCAGTAGGATAGAGTGGCGCATTATTCATTTCGGCCAGGTGCGATTCCCGACGAACAAAGTGAAAAACCAGGATCTGAAAGTATATAGAGGGTAAAATAAGCAAACTTTACCCAAAAATCACAGTAAAAAAGGAAAATTGATGGGGGGCGTCTATCACTTGCCTTAACGAGCATCTCTTTTTCGAAAATGTAATCAGGGAAGGTAGGTTGGTTGGCAATGACAGAGGCGTCGTTGGGTTTCTTGCGTTTGGACGCGGGCTCTGAGGCTTCCTCTTCCTTTGGCGGCAGAAAGGCGAACCGGGCAGCCAGGTCGCGCAGTTCCTCCACGCTCAACTTGTGGAAGAACTCCCCCAATTTCTCCTTTGTTTCACATGCCGCTGGGTTAGATACGGCAAAGTCGCGATAAAAGTCTTCTCGCTTCAACGAGAACACTTCTAGCCGAAGTTGGTTCAACTGAGCGCAGTGTCTGCATGAATTGAATGGAAGGGAACTTGAGCAACCTGACAAGATCATAGTGGATCGTTGAGGTAACAAGCCCTCGCAACTTGCAGCTTCACAGACGCCAACGAGAACCGAAAATCACCTCTTCTAATGTGTCTCCGCAAATAACAAACTACAACTGCCCTCTAATAGTGTAAAGTAAAATAACTAGCACTCCTGTAGATATAGGCAGAGAAATGCCTCACTGGTGGAGAGGAAAAATGAGCGTGGGGAGTGATAAAGGAGAGCTTCCGTTCAAGTGAGAACAACTCAGAACACGGTTTACAGTCTGCATGTCAAAAGCGTACGTACCCTCGGTACCTGAAAAGAATGGCAATGATGTAAAATGGTTGGAAGAAAGCCCGGCTCAAATAAAGTCTCACTAACCGCTCGGATGTTAAGTAATTCAACCTACTGTTGGTAGAAAGTTCTCCCGAGAAAATTGCCGTGATCGATGAGTTGGGTATTCAGAAGCAATCCATAATGGTTATCTCTCTCACAGTACTAGGTACTAAGAGTTAGATGAATATTTCCCAGCCTTGCATCGATTTGATCAGTGGTAGTATGGCGAACCAGACCCTGTACTACATAATCACACGTGATGAGCCGACACTTCGATTTCTCAGAAAGGTCGGGGACTCCTCCTTTATGTGGCCTCTGGGGCAGTTTCACTCAGTTGGGATCCGAGACGCCTCCTTTGATGTTTGTGTGAAATACTGGTCCGTGATACACGGGCCAGCTGCGTGTAACACGCGTAGGGATTCTGTTTAGCTTTGTCAGCCACGGTGCCTGAGCCTGCCTCCGGTCTTCTTGACTCAGTCTTGACCCTGGGCTAAGATGGGAGAGGAGGAGAGGGTGGCAAATGCTTCGGAAGCCTACTATCACTATAAAACTAATCCACGCGCAAGCCACCGTACCTGCGCCAACATTGCTGCGGGGCATACAGTTGACATCGTCCTTAGCGACGGCTGTTTCCAGCCATGTGCTCTTTAAATGGAAATCCACCTGTATTGCGACTTACTCAACTTTATGAGAAAAGGCTTGGACTTGTGGACTCACATTAAGGGGATAAATTTTGGAGTCAGGGATTGGGAAGGGTAAAGTGAAAGTTTGACAGGAAAATTACACCACGGGCGACATCGAGATAGAAGAGGTGTTGACAGAGCCTGTCAGAGTAAACGCCAGATGTTTAAAAGAGGATACAATCTGAAAGAATACGTGTGGCAATACGAGCGAACAGGGAACCCGATGAGGGTGGGAAACCCTACCACTTAATGCACATTGGAGACGTAATTGGAGGCTAGCTAAGAGGAACACGCAAGAAGGAAGGCGAAGCTTCAGAATAGTAAACGATATCTAATTGCTTTGGTAACGGCCGGTAAATCCAGTCAACATTTACGTATGGTAAAGAGTAGGAAATAACCGTTGTATCAACTTTCTGAAGACAGGAACCCTATACATTTTAACAAGACAGAAAGATGCAGCGTACGACGCCCAAACTCCAATATTTGGCGTAAATATTATCGGCAGTTAACTCTTGAAAAACGCCCAACAACACTGAGTTATCTACTGGACACGTGTTCTAGAAGTTCAACTTCAATTCAAAGTTCGTTTTGACGCAGAAACGCCTATAGAAATAAGGAAGCCAACTAAAAAGGAGGTCTGATGACGAGGATGCAGAGTGGGACGATGAGACGATGGTGATGAGTGAGTACACAAGGCTCGCTTTGGAAATGGGTGTATGAAAAACTTGCAAGGCGGGGTCGACTCAAAAAGATGAGGAAGTTGGTGCATGTGTGTTCCAGTCTGCCAATTTCGGAACAGTAAGGCAACGAAAATAGTCCACCTAGGCCAGACAAACGGAGCGTGAAGAGAACGGAATTACCTTGCGTTCAACTAATGCGTGCAGAATCACTTTTCAAGAAAGCAGTTCTCTGTCCAAGTTAATCTTAGTGGGAGTTAAGATTGATTCTATAAAGCGAGACCGGTCTGGGTTCAGACGCGGGAAGGGCATGGCAATCTCAGGGTCAACGCACTTTAGGAGCAAGTAAAATTTGATTCGTTCATTAACTTTATAGGCCTTTCGGGAGCCTACTTAGATGTCATCCCCGAGCTCAATACGACTATAGCTGACGCAGGTGCTACACTGCCGAGTACTGATGGTGGCAGCGGGGCTGTCTGTGTTGACAGAGGAAAATATAAGGCAACAAGCACGTTTCTTACCTTCGATCTAATTCAATAGCGTCAACGGCCTCCCCGGTAGTCTTATCAACTTGAAATAATGCGTAGAAAGCAAACACGTCAACCAATTCGGAGAACAGGCAGCCCTCTTTATTCTCCTTATATAGGCTGCAACTTTGACAGCGGATGACCGTATGACGGTCGTCTATGAGGACGATAAGGAAACGGCGGGTCAGGAGCATGCTGGAGAGATCGATGAGTAGGAGAAGACATCTCTGCAGATAGTGAGCCAGGAGAGGGTCGATCTCCTGAAATAAAAGTAGTAATAATGTTGGCTATCTGATATCTTCTAAGAGGAAGATTATTTTGATGAAAATTTCTCAAAATTACCCCAGCATCGGTTGGATGTTGCTCTATGATTCGTAGAAATCGATCGATGAACCTTGCTATAAATGACCGTTCGGTGGCTAGCCGATCGGCCTCTTCCGGATCTGCCACGATCGCAGCCCGCTTCTCAAGTTTGTGCAGGAGTTTGCGGTAGCGCGGAACGGCATCCAACTCCTTCTCCAATCGAGCCGGTTGAAGATGACGCCAAACAGCCAGACAGTACATGTCCTTCAAAGACCGTCTAAGGACGCCGACTTCGGCCAGATTCGTAAAGCAGTGAGATAGGAAGGTGATGAGCACAATGTGTTCAGCTAGACGCTTCTTGAGCACTTCGTTGTTGATAGCAACACCCGACGTCTGTGTCTGTAGCTGGAGGGGCTCGTCTAGAAGAATGCGTAGGATGCGGTCAATGAGCACATCAAAGTTTGACGGTAAATCTAGAAAACACTGAAACGATAGAAAAAGAGAAAATTTAGGATTTAGTAGGTCGAAAGCAGCAGTTTGGAAATGGTTAAAAACGATTTATAAGAGGTGAGTATTAAATTTACTTTGCTCTAGCGCGTAAGAACAAAATGAGTTGTTGGGGGACAAGCGGTTCCTACCTGCCAAATTGGAACCCGCTCCCGGGCTTTCTCGTTAACCATTGCGCAAATGGAAATAACATGCGCCCTGCTGCTGGATTTGTTGAAGTTCGGCCACAGGTAGGCCTCCAGGTACTGGGATAGTTCGAGAGTCATACAGCGTCGATGCGAAAAGCCGAAACTAATGAGATCCTCCAGGTATATGCGTTCAATCAGATCAGGGTTGAAGGGTTTTTTGAACTGACCCGTTGAATCGGAGGAGGGCAGCCAATAGGTGCGGGCCAGTTGAGCCACGCGACCCTGAGATGCATAGTCGAAGGCGGTGGAAACCTCTGTCATCTGAAGGAGAAGGAGGCCGGCCAATTAGTTGACCGTAACTTTAAAAAAAAACGAGAGCGAAGAGGCTGAGATAGCCTGCGAAGGCAGTGTATTTTGGTGACAACGGTTTTGACAACAAACAAAAAACACCGAGAAAGGCGAAGGCAGGAAAAGTCTTTGGTAGAAGAAAAAATTATATCCAAATCAAAAACTGCAAAAAAATTCCTGAGTGGTTGCAGGTGAGGATTGTCGGAATTGTAGTTGCGATATCTCAAACGGGCACCCCTACATGCCGTCGTAGGCGGGGCCTTCGCCGCCTTGCGGATTGACCCAGTTGATGTTCTGCGATACATCTTTGATGTCACAGGTTTTGCAGTGAATACAGTTCGCAGCATTGATCTGCAGGGTCGGCTTACCATCGATGCTCACGTATTCATAAACACCTAAAATTTTTCAAAAACAGAGACTGAAGAGGGTCATCAAAGGGCGAAAGGTGATATTTTTCAAACAAATTCGTCATTACGATCTTTATGGAAAATAACGTAGGACCTAAAACACCGAGATGGACAGACTTTCCTGAACGACGGGGCCGGTGAGCGCAACGTCTATTACGTAAACATTGACAACTAGTCCACAGGAACGTGAAGTGAAGCTAACATTCCCAACAAGCTCAATGAATGCCGAATGGATGTTCTTATCAAACTCAAGCAGATTTGGTTACATCAGACGTCTAAATCTCCGAGATAGCTCTCTATTCGTTACCTCATAACAAAGTCGAAATTATTTAACTTCAAACAAATTATAACTTTCGGACATCATCACATTTTTGCCCCCATAGTCATCTTTTAGTCATCGGATTTATCTAATTTTCGCATTCAAACTCGAGCTGGATCAAATTCCAATGCTCACCTAACGATTCCTTGGCACAGCTTTGAACAAACTAGCCTCAGTTTCGCTATGCAGCTTGGGAAATTGTCAACAAATTGCTCTTCTATTTTGTGGTTAGCCAGAGGCCAAGAAAGACCACCAAATGAAGTTAACCAATCGCCTGTCACGATGGAAGTTTTAGATTAATCGGCGGAATATTTATTTTCTTCGGATAGGAGAACATACCTGGAATTTATGAAAACTCCAAAGCGTGTTTCGTTCTGCTCGCATAAAATTACTAGAGATGGTGATGAGGCACCCCTGGGATGTGCATAAAACAAGAGGCTCAACAGCGCTAGGGAACAAAATCAAAAAATTTGCAAACAAGATTTCAACAACGGGTTCCAATGGATGCCAACAAACTTCTATTTAGGAGCACCTGCAGGGCAAAGCGTTGTTCAGGTCCATCGTAGATTGGGAAATTGACAGTCTCTGGTATGGTGTCATCGTACAGTGTGAGATGAGAAGGTTCGTTGGCATCGTGATTGGTTCCTGTGAGTGCCACGGAGGTGAGGAGGTCGAAACTTTTTTTGCCGTCTGGGGTCGGATAGGGAATACTTTTGCACTTTTTTGCTGGTTTAAGACGACTATAGTCAGCTTCTGAAATAACCGATGCACAAAATTCATATAAAAAGTGCAATGAGCAGATTGCTGGAGGAGAATAAGAACGGTGGCGATAAAAATGAGCGGCGACTCTAGATACTGAAATAAATTGGTTAAATGGTTCTTCCGCGGACTAGGCGTAGGCTTCTGTCAGCTGGATTACAGGGACTCCGAAAATACGAGGGCTGTACGTCACCTGGCAAGTCTAGAGGTGATAGAGTGGAACGACCCTCAGCAAATGTTGAGTGCAAAATATGCAGGCTGTCAGCCTTAAAAACAAAGGGGTCGCGGATCACACAACAGCAATACTTTAAGGATTAGATGGGTCCCATACAAGTGTCACGAGAGGGGACGGTATTACGACGTAGCGAATCCCACTCCCTTCCCTACCCAACAACACCACTCGCCTTTCAGGGTAAAGTTGGAGAGATGGGCTATTGTTTCGAGGGAGTGCACATCTCCATTCGGTAGCTATCGGAAAATGCCCCCTTATCCAGTTGCCCCTGCAAAACGTTTGTCTGAAAAGCCATGCTCAAACCGGATTTTTGAACGGCCATGGAGGTAAGGGTCACCCAGTACGGTTAGACTTTCGGAGTGCCGTTGAAGCTAATAAAGATAATTCGGTTTTTAACAGCGACAACAAAGAGGGTGGTTTAGTGAGAAGGAAGACGATTCACAGCTAGATATCTGGCAAAACTACATTTAATAAGTGCTAAAAACTTACATCATTCTCAAATGAGACCAGACTGCAGTGTATGTATGCCTAAAATACCATTCTGGGCATAAAATCACTCATCCAAAGTCCTCAAACGTTGGTTACTATTTTCAGTTACCTTTGAGCTTAAAGGTCCAGGGTTCCTTGCCACGCAGGAAGTACCAAATCAGGCCAGTGTACAGTACGCAACCAAACATGCCGAGCCCTAGAGCATCCATACTGGGTCGTATGTTGCGGACATCGTACAGTTCCTTCCAAACGGGTGAATTCTTTAGGGCAACCGGGTATGAAAGGACTTCTGAGAAGGTAAAACCAAAGAAACAACGTCCAATAAGATAAGTACCTACCAATTTCAGTAAAACTGTATTTTTGAACATAATTCAAGATATAAATGATGTATGCACATAGGCAGAGGTAGCAGGAATGTCAGTTTAAATATGGTTATTGGCCACAATTAATTATGGTCAAACGCATGAATACAAGGTTTCGCATATTATAGCTGACTGGAGACCATTTTCGTGCTCCAAATCAGGTAAGGCATTCACCAGAGGCCATCACTATTTCTGTAGTCAGACAATAACATCAAAACTGGTTAAGCATGTTCATTGGATGGCGTGTGATTGAGACCCAGACTACCATTGCTTAACTGGCACTCAACTATCAAACGCCAGAATATAGGACCGAGCATTATTTTCCGGTTAGATTTCACACGTATTTAGCATTTTTGTTGGCCATTAAGTCGCCTAAGAAGTCAGTGCGAGACAAACTGTGCGCAAACCTAAAATCTCCGGCAAAAATCCAACGTTGTCAAACAGCTATAAAAAGTACGAAAGGGGAAGGGCCGCGTTTGGTTGTCTCACTGTGAAAAATAACAAGCAAAAATAGAGTGCGCCACTTGACGGAAAATCTACCCACCTACACGTGCACAATCAGTGACTTGGGGCACTAGACCACAAAGCGTTGTGTAACAACTCCTGGCATCTTCATTATCATTTTGAACCAAAAATGTTCATCAGGAGGGGTTAACTGCATTAGTTTAAGAAATCGCCCGGTCAAAGAAGGAGGATAGCGACGTTCCCAGTTGTTGACGTAAAATGAGTTTGCAACTATCTTTTTGTATACTTTCAGGCAAAATCGAGTTGCTGCTAATTCCTTTAAGCAGGTAAACACTTAGGTTAAGGTGTTCATAAGGCAGCGATAAAGCTCCCCACTAATTCCGCGACGAGTTTGGCTCGATACGACGAGATTTGTAGTTAGGGGTCTTCGTTGATAAAACCGCGTGATTTTTAAAAGAATAACTTGACAACACAAGTGGAGCAAAGTATACCAGGAATTACCTTGGGATTTTTCGGAATTATCATCTCCGCAGATGTGCTTATACACGGACTCGGCTGCTATTCGTCCAGAACGCAAGGCATTGTGGACACCCTTGATTTTGGGCACATTGAGAAAACCGGCAGTACAACCGACGAGCAGGCCACCGGGCATAGTCAGCTTGGGTATCGACTGATAACCACCCTCAGCCAATGCTCGTGCGCCGTAAGCCACGCGGTTTCCCCCATCGAGGAGTCTATCAAAGTGCGGATGCTGTTTCAAGCGCTGAAATTCCTTGTAAGGGTTCTGGTATGGGTTCTCATAATCGAGACCCATCTAAAATATTTCAAAGCAACCATGAGAATCGGTTTAAGTGCAGTCTAAAAAGCAACCAGAAAACATCGACGGTTGCAGTCATAAAACTTGAATTCATGTAATCGAAATTCGCATCCGGCTGCGAAGCTGAACATCGGCAGACATCAAGAAAAACTGTAAACATCAAGTTGCGACTGGCGGACAGCCTTCAGACAATAAGCTGACATAAGCCTCATCGGCCGAGAAGAAGCCGTAATTCGAGGGAACATGACTTGGTGGAACGAGGATGCTAAGGTGCTTAAGAATCCTCTGTGGTCAAAGAGCATTCAAATAGGGAGATCTGGCTGGTGCGATTATTACAGCAATTATGATTTGCGCTACCGCGTGCACACCGATTGAAGGCATAATGATCAACGGACCAACAGCTGCTGAATAAAACATTGCTTATGATAGCTAGAGAGCATTAGACACGCCGTTGACAGTTTTTTCAATGATCAAACGCACCGACAGGTAATAACAGTGAAATCCCAGTGTTGTGATACGGCTGAAATGAATCCCATGTAAGAAGCGGCCCGATGTAAATTACGTAATACGATGAGGCAGATCGTTTAGGCTTTTGAAAGCAGCTTTAGCATTATCGCACTTCAACCCTTTGGAAGGATCACGGTGCCGGCGGTCAGTTCACAGAACAATCTTAGGAGGGTATCGCAAACAATTATCCGCTCTAGCTAATGAGCCAGAAATGGCCATTTCAATCTCCGTTTTCTTTGTCGGCCTTGTTAATCTGCCTATTCACACACCATTTCTGTGACGAACACCAGCCAGTTCAGATTTTTCGTAGGAAAATAAACTGAGTGGTAGATTTTTTATTGCTTACTATAAAAGCACATTACTTGCAGAAGAAACAGGTATGAACAACTCAATCCGCAACTTCACTATACTAATACCCGAAGAGAATTAAATTCACATGACCCCAACGAGAAAATTATTTTGGGGCGCATAACTACTGCCGAAAAAGTACTTCATTAAACATCCCTGGTTGTGAGAAAAATTATACTTACAACAAATCCAAACGCTATGAGCGGACTTTCGCCGGCGTAGTGGTAAATGAAGTAGCCACCATAGTTTTCGTTAGACTAAAAGAAAGCAAGTACAATGAAGTCTGACGTCAAGGTGATCAAGCCGTCAAATCAATAATTCAAAATCCTAGTGGATTAGCATTTCAACGAGAGAACCTCTGTAAGTTGGCTTCGAAAACGGCAAATGACTGTTTGGCGTGTAAGGGACTATTAAAGGATATGTATATTAGAAAATAAGGTGTGTAAAACCAAACTACAAGAGGCCTCGACAGAATGGATACACGAAGAAATGTATTTGGAGACTCGTTATAACAGCATTTTGTTAAGTAAGATGCGCCTTCTGCCCTTCAAAAAATGTACCAGAAGAGTTAGTTTAGACTCAAGATCTCGACCGAAATTTTGAAATGACGGACGCTTTACTAAGGTTTGGTGCTAGAATCTCAAAAAGTTAGACGATGTAAGGTGTTTTGGGTGCCCCAAAGAAAAAAAAACGCAATCTAAACTCACCATAGGCCATCCTATACCATGTTCGACATGACCTGGACTCCACCCTGATTCTTTAATCTCCCACAACTCCTTGAATCCAATGCCGTATGTTTGAAGAGGCGAGTCCTCTCGCAAATTGAACTTCTTAATAACCTGAAGATGCGTATTATAAAATGCATGCCGATATGGCTGTAGGAAGACTTAAGAATTGGAACTAATCAGGTTACCCCGATTCCTAGAAAGGGTTGATTATTTTGCCTAGCTTGAAAAAAGTATGAAAGCTGAAGATTATGGGAAGAAGACGGAGAGATTGTATGGATAAATAAGGTGACCAGATTCTTCTGCACACCATAGGTGAGTCTAAACTAAGTGCAGGTGAACAAAATTGTCCAAGGAATTTTTACCAATCAGCTGGACAACATAAATCAATTCGCTTTTATGAATATGAATTATGCCCTATCGACATTAAGCGGTTATCTTCTGATATTACACGCATATTTGAATCTAACTAAGGAAGTACGCGCACCTTTTTAGTTAGGTGCCCATGGCAGCCCTCTGCAAAAATTGTCTGTTTAGCCAAGATCTCCATGCCACGCTCAAATGCATCTTTCGGTGAACCGTCTTTATTTATGCCAACATCGTTGGTAGCCAAACCGATAACTTGGCCGTCCTTGCCAAATAGTACCTAGAATAATGTTGACCGTTGGTAATTAGACAACCTCGGACGCAGCAGTCCCGGGGTAGACTTCCACACCTAGATCTTCGGCTTGCTGTCCCATCCAGGCAACAAGATGTCCCAAACGAACAATAAAGTTACCCTCATTTCGCATTGGAAGTCCTAAAAGTTGCGCTGATAATCTGTCAACTAACCTGACATCAGAGGAATCGGGAATCGGTGCCTCTCCGTTAAAAAATAAAAGGAGTCTGATGTTACTGGTGTATTAAGTGGAGCCTGAAATGGATGTTGAGATTAAAAATACTTTCAAATCCCTCCAGTTCGGGAAGATCTCTTCGAGGGCTTGTGGTTCGATGCATGCACCTGACAATATATGTCCGCCTATATGACTGTAAAGAAATTCGCATTCAACAACCAATGTATGCAGCCTTCTCTATGATAATAACACGAAAGTCTGTGCGGTTGTCCAAGTGGGCCATCTGTTTCAGTTTACAGGCAGCGGCAAAACCAGCCGGTCCACCACCAACAATGACGACATCGGCGATTTCTTGATGCCTAGTCAGATCAATATCTTTCCATCGTGGGTCCATTGAACGTGGTTTAATCGAAAAGTGGGTGGTCTTAGCAAAGCCACGCCCTATCTTAAAGAAAGGTGGTAGGAGTCTGAGCGAATCCAGGTTTCGCATTGTAGCCAACATGCGGAGAAATCCAACTCATATGCGAAGCCACTGCACCAACTATAATGACAACCACAAAGCTAATTGGCTCAAATTTCTCAAGGGTTTTCATTGTTAAACTCAGTTCGCACTTTTGCAAAGGGAGAATATTCCCAGAATAGAGTTGTCTTTCCACTCCTAGTATAAATGGTCAGTTTTATGTTTGTATGTCAGTGAGGCTGACATTAATTCAATCGTAGCATCTTCAATCAATCAAACGGAAAATATGGTAGGATACCTAAACTGAATAAGACCTCGATTCGTGATCGCTGTCCTAGGAAAAATACAAATTTTCTAGGATTTTCCCTCTTTGCAAAGAGCAGAATTCGGATGCAGCAGAACCAAAAAGTTTAATGAACTTAGTCTGAGGAAGCAGCCAAGAAGAATAAAACAAGATCTTGACCCATTAATGGCTGTAAACCTTTTTTTTAAGATTCGTGCTTTACCACTCCAGGCATCTTACTAAACACAAAACTCATAACATTGGCTGAAATGATCCTTCCGCAGTTATTTCTTTGCCTCGCATATATGATTAATATAACTCCAAGTTATTTGGGGACTTAATCTGTCGACGTATAGAAAATCCAAACGCGAACTTCCCTATCTCCTGAACTATAGGAGAGAAAGATGTGAGTTCAACTTAATACTTAAGTGGAACGATGTTGTCATCAAACATCCTCGACCAATCTAACCCCAAGGCTTCAGACATAAGAGACAAAGGATCTTACTTGAATATCGTTTTGGCTATCAGTCGGCCTTCTCCGTTTGTGTTAAAGGGTTTGCGAAACACTTTTCGTGGGGAATAAAAAAGGTGCTGCCACATTACTTCTTTCAATACGCTAACATTTCATGCAATTGAAAGTTCCTGTAATGAGGCCTGAAAACATTAAGAAAGCCATAGCGCCCCGACAACCGACAGTCCATTTCAGAGGGTTAGCTGCTCGTCATTTCAAGTTGAATTTAAGTACTTCCGCCGACTCTAATCGCGACATTGTAGACTAGCCCATTCTTTAACCATTGCCTCAGTGCGCGGTGCGGACAACAGTCATCATAGATCCGAACACTAACATTTAATCCTGAAGCGTGCATGTTATTAACATGTTTTTCATTCTCATAACATCTAAGAATTTTATGCTCGATATATTTTCGTCTACCAACCAGTTAACACTTGCATCAACCCTAAGGTAAATAGACACTGAAGGCTTCCGAAACGAATTAAATGAAACGGCGTATGATTAACCCTTGAAAACTTCACTTATACGGATGCATCAAGTGCCATCTACTATTATTACTACTACGCCGCCAGTTCAACAGTCGTTTTTGAGGATGTCCGCCACATGCACCACGGGATGGTGGTACAGTGACGGTGATTTGCGCTTGATTATAGTGTGAGAAGACTTGCAGTGCATCTACCTGACTGGCTGATACACTCCTGGACCTTGGCCTGGTGTTAAAACAAAGTCAAGAAGACGATCGACGGGAGCGCGCACAGACCCACGCACTATGGTCCAACATAAAAAACAAGAACACAGCAACACAGGGAGAACCGGCTTGGATCTCAACTGAGTGGGATTTTTATAAAGACCACGTGGAGAAGGAGCCATTGCAGCCTGCCTTTCATTCCACTAGTCATCCGTTGCGCACAAACGCACGCATCAGGCTCACCATACGGTCCGAGTTATCCCTTCAGATGGCAACCTTCTAAGCCATGCCTTTTAGCGCATGGTGCTAGTTTCAAGCGCTTCAGATTGTTTGTAGGGAGGAGAAATGCGCAGAGCCGCCGACCTCAATCTCTCACCAACACTAAATTCAAGCCACTGTCCGAGCCGGTCAGTTTTCTGGTGTGGCATTCCTTCCTACTACTACTACTACTACTACTACTACTACTACTACTACTACTACTACTACTACTACTACTACTACTACTACTACTACTACTACTACTACTACTATTACTACTACTACTACTACTACTACTACTACTACTACTACAACTACTACTACTACTACTACTACTACTACTACTACTACTACTACTACTACTACATCTACTAAGCACGCCGTTTGAATTCGTTTTTAAATTTGCTGTTTATCAAGTGTTTGGTATTTTATTTGTTAAAATCTGTCCGATGTTAGGCCTTGAAAAATTAAGCTGTAATTGGAATACACATTATTTTCTTCAAGCACTTTATAGGTGAAAACCTTTTCCTCCACTTCTACTCCCAGGAAATCGCTATCGGAAACTTAATTGAGTTGCAAACTCAGTTTACTTCGGATCGCCGCGCAGACCGACACCTACGGGATTCAGAAAACAGTCTTCCACCAGCGAAGGCCTCAGACATCAGTAAGGAACGTGGTAATGTTCGCTGACGATCTGAATTTATGGAACTCGATTGAAAAACCGGAGGATGCGCTGAAATTACAACAAAAATTAGATCACTTGCAAACATGGTGTGATGAGTGGCTGCTGAACCTTAATCTTAACAAATGCCAAATAATCCGACTGCGGTCAAGTTCCAGAAGGATGATTAGGTTTGAATACCACTACTTCACCAGTGGTCTCCAACTCCAGGAGGTGAATATTCTAAAGGACTTGGGTATATGGATAACACCAATTCTCAAACCATTGTCGCACTGTGCGAATATCGCAAAGAAAGCTATGTGAATCTTAGGCACAATCAGGATGTCCTTCGTTAATTTTGACGGAGAGCTTTTTGGGTGCGTGTTTGGAACATTTATCCGGCAAGTGTTGGAATATTGCGTTCAGGCGTGGCGCCCTTGGATGAAACGTGACTACGCTCTGCTGGAAAAAGTTCAACGGAGTGCAACGAAGCTAGTCAGCGGATTGGAATGCCTACCCTATGAGGGCCACCTAAAAAGACTTAAAATTTTTCCTCTCCCTTATAGGCAATACAGAAGGGATATAATATTAGTCTTCAAACTGGTCAGAGGAGTTGATTGTGCTCTTCAGATGGCCGACTTTTTTGAATTGGCAAACATGACAAGTCTCCGAGGTCACCCATACAAACTGAAAAGAAAACACGCCAAACTTGAAGTGCGGGCCAACTCCTTTTCCCAACGGGTGATTGAAGAATGGAACAAACTGCCAGCTTCGGTTGTTTAGGCTGCAAGCGTTGAAATGTTTAAAAGAAGACTTGATGCATTTTTACTTGATGGACGTATACATATAATTAGTCGACAGCAATGATCGATATACTAAAACGACTATCGCCATGTAACATTTGCTTGTTTTGCTAGCGTCTATCTGTAAGTAGGGTTTTCAAAGGCTCTGCCTATCTCCCTTATATATACTGAATTATACTGAATTAAGTACTGTCAAACTCGCTTCAAACGCTAAGTTGTTATCTGCTTCACATTGATATTCTATTTTGCATTTGGTTTATAAAAGTGCTGTTGCTTGTGCTCTGCCAACGAGTCACATCAAAATTATAGCTGCTCTTTAAAAAAATAATTCAGTCTCTTAGAGATTTTGTGAGAAAAATAAACGCGAATGTCCATGGTCCTACTACGTGAGACAAAAGTTCGCTGCCATGGCTGGAATTCAAACCACCGAAGTCTCGATTGGCGACGGATGCTCTTTACCGTTCAGTTATGCTCGGGCAGTGGGCAGCAAAAAATAGCATATGCTCCAAAAATAAATTAAACAATGTGTTTAATGCCGTTTAAAGGCCATGTCGGAATAAATATGCAGCAAAGTTCAAGCTAGTAGTGTAAAGCACACCCAGAGCAATATATTTATAAGGGTTTTTCGTAACTTTATATTATTCAGGAGCAGCATCTGCTGCCCATGGAATATAAAAGATTTATTGAATTTGTACTGATTGGGTGCCGTCAAATTCTTAGAACAAAGGAAAAACCTAAAACAAACTCCTCTTTTCCTTAACCACTTAAGCTTTTGTTTGTTTGTTTACTTAAATAGCAGTGTTCGCAATGACAAGTTTGTTTTTAGTAAAAAAAACCTGTTTTGCAAGGTTAAGAAATAGCCAAAATTTGAAGTTAAACAGCTGTACAGAATGGGGATGAATGTATCAGGGTAAGAATAGTAAGTCAAGACTAGTCTGTTATTGACATTCGAGAGTATTCATTCGGCAGAGGTAGAAACATCTGCGGTTGATTCGAGGGGATAGGTACTTCCAATCAGATGCGAGCGCAGTCGATTCCGGTGTTGGGTGTAATGTATCCGTATTAGATACGCAATGAATCCAAATTAATGACGCCCAAGTAAGAAAAAGACAGTTGGCAATGCGAAGAGTTTAGGGATTATTTGTAACAAGAAATCGGTATTCAGTTGGGGCTTGGTACTGCGTGGATCTTTTGGTGGAATTGACTGTCCTGGAGAGATCTTTGGGGGGTCCGTAGGAGAAGGAATGGTGTTGGCTGGAGGAAGCGTCAGAGAGCGGTCTCCGGTTCAAAGTGATGAGCGTCAATTAAATAATAAATAAATAAATTGTATATTTAAGGCCCAGAGAACCCTGTCCTTTCAAACTTAGTATCACGGTATAAATAAATACAAGGTGGATAATTGCTTCACTATGTGAGCAGCCATATTAACAGCAGAAACGAACAATATGGTAGGCATATCCGATTCAGAACGATTTGCCATTTTTTAAACAAAAGTCAAAAATCTTTAACATAAACGTTGAAATAGAAAAGAAGCAGTAAAAAAACTCCTACGGTTAAATTGGAGGCGGAGTTCGGTGAACCGCCAATTTAAAAAACATTTGGAGAAAAAAACTGCTTCACTAAAACATTAATAGCTAGATGCAATGGGATAGTGCTGTGATGTTGCTGACAACGTATGAGGGTTCGGAACGCTCCTTGTCGTGTGAGAGATAATATAGCAGTCAGAGCTACTGTTTGGTACCACCAGTGGGGGTGAGAGAGGACGAACTCATCGTGGACACGAGGGTCAAAACGAAGACGGGACAGTAGAGGTCATGAGATCATCATCGAGATGCGACCTTGCCGACTGCATATTCCACCAATCAAAGAGGCAAAACCATCGGAACCCGCCTTGGTCCTCAACTGAATCTGGAGACCATCGTCGGGGTTGCAAAAGCGGAGGAAATTACCAAGGTTGTCAAGAATTGGTGATGCTAGTTTAAAAGGGGGGGGTGAAAAAGTGAATGCAAAGATTGACTCTGCAGAGGATGATGAACATATAATAAGAGACCAATATAATATCAAGGGAGCTGCCTCAAATACCAGGAGGACCTTTTTCGAAATCC